>APFE031071031.1:3278-15130 GCA_000404065.3 Pinus taeda
TCTCTACTGCACTGAAATGGTTCTCTCTCTCTCACACATGTGAAGCCGGAAGCTGCTGAATTTGAAGCTGCAACTGCAAAAGTAAAGATTGACTTGCGAGGCCTAGAAGATCTCCTCTTTGGAACTGCGCTGTAGGTTCATCTAAACCTCCTCTGTAAGCCGCAACTTTTGGTGGTGGAATGAAGTCAATCCGATGAACGGTTTGCAAGATATCGACTGCCCTAGTTTGAAGCCGGAAACTGCTGAAACTGACGCTGCAAATGCAGAAGTAAAGATTGACTTGCGAGGCCTAGAAGGTCTCCTCTTTGGAACTGCACTGTAGGTTCATTTGAACCTCCTCTGAAAGCCACAACTTTTGGTGGTGGAATGAAGTCAATCCGATGAACGGTTTGCAAGATATCGACTGCCCTAGTTTGAAGCCAGAAACTGTTGAAACTGACGCTGCAACTGCAGAAATAAAGATTGACTTGCGAGGCCTAGAAGATCTCCTCTTTGGAACTGCGCTGTAGATTCATCTGAACCTCCTCTGGAAACCAAAAATTTTGGTGGTGGAATGAAGTCAATCCGATGGTCGGTTTGTGAGATATCGTCTGCCCTAGTTTGATAATGAAGCCGCTAATGCTGATGCTGCTGATCTAGGGTTTGCTACTGCTGAATGAATCAGATTTATTGTACTATTTCTCTCTGCTGAATTATTGAAGATAAAAGAAGATTTGATCAAAGGGTTTCCCCAAAACATTGTGGGGTTTGTCCCTGGCTAGCCGCCACATCTTGTGTCTTTTGTCTTGGCTTGTTTTCTGTCGATCGTTTAATGTTCTATCTGCACTTTACTTTATATATATGTGATTGTTAATCTGTGGAATATAATAAGAAAAATAAGTAAACTGTTAGAGGCATAGAACATACCATAACTTAACATTTAGATTCCTGTGGGGAGTACTGGTCAATAAATCACTCCAAGTCTAATGAGGTGGTCTCTTCATATGAGATGACCTTGTAGGAAGCTTAGGAGAATAAGGATTCTAGAAAAAGTCCAAAGGGTGGAGGTATTCGAGGTTACTTTTAAACAAGGTGGAAGGGAATGCTTCTTGTTTAGAGGAAGCAAGCATGGTAACCAATGCAATTCTAGGATCGAAGCTAGTTCTAGGGGAAGAAGTACCTCTATTTCTAAGAGGGAGTGTTGATGTGTGTAGCTCGGGCAGGTAATTCTGCATAGGTATAAGTGTTTGGGCATGCAGAAGTTGCCCAAAGTCTACCTAGAGCACTTGCTTATGTGTGAGAAAGTTGTTATTGCAACTTACCCTAAGTCTAAGTTAGGAATTGCACATAATTAATTATTTTAGCTAATTGAGCTAAAGAAACTTAGAAACAATTAAGTAATTTACTTTGGTGATTATTATTTATTGTCAGTCGTTGATCTCAATTGAGGCAATATCTAAGCTCGACCATGAACCACTTTGGAGATTAGGGTTTGGGATTTAGCTCAATGTAAAGTTATAAAATCAAGGCGAAGGAGAGGATAAAGACACACCATATAGCAGCAATAGCCATTGCGAGGGATTTTCTCAAGAGGAGTGTGATACTCAAGTGTGGTTGGTCTAAGGAAGGTACAAGGGTGTAGCATAGGAGATCCATATTTGCTAAGGAGATCAAGGATATATCTAAGGATAATATGCTGGATCAGATTGAGGGCTTGTTAGTGTATCTTCTTTAATTCAGCCATTATCCCAGGATGGGAGCCCAAGTAATTTTATATTTAATGAATAACTATTGATTGGGAAGAATATGTTTGTCTCATTTGTGATTGATATTGGTGTAATTTTTGCTTCTGCTAATTGTGTTAAGAATGTAGTTGTGTATTTATTCAGTAGATCTGTAATTTGCTAGGTTAATAAATTAACACATAGGAAGATGGTCCATGTGGGGAACAAATAGGTGCGCTAGGATAATGGAAATATGGGTGTTTCTACCCTTACATGGCGTGATCATCTTTTATAGGGCTTTAAATAATAAGTGTTCCTTTAAATCATGTTTCCTAATAGGTCCACCTCCATGATCCCTGTTGCACTCATTTTTTCAAAGTTTCGAGGAATCAGATGTACCATAAATTTCTTCAAAGGATCGAGATCATCAACCATCAACATTATGTTATTGTAAACCCATTCTACAAATTTTTGATGTAAATGATGCTAGTAAGACCATGAATGTATGTAAAAACCTAGGTAAGCCTATTATTTTCGCAATAATTTCATTCTAGGAGGTTTCTCGTCTCACTGACTCCTCTGTGTTCTTAAACACAAATGGGCGGCAGAGTTTTTCCCTTTAACCTCATCCCAAAGCTAGGGTGGAATTTGTCGTGAAAGTCTTGGGTGAGTCCTAGTGTTCTAGTCGAGTCTTATGTAAAAGTGATTTGGGAATAATTTAAGCTAATTGGCTAAATTCTTTTATTACAAATCACTTGGCCTACTAGATCATATTGTGTCACAAAATTGGGTATGTAATTTGAGGGTCTAAGCCTAACGGGTATTCCCCCTTTGAGGGTTGAATTTGTAAAAATCTTATGTAAAAAATATTTAGTGCATGGTCCCTCATACTTAGTCACCATGGCTAAAATATTAGAGGGTAGAAAAAATATTTAATCCTCTCTAGTGTCAATTAATTAAATTTTTTGGAAAAATTAAATTAAAATGCTAAAACATAGTTTTAATTAAATAGTGTCAAAATTAAATGTCTAGAGAAATTAAATTCTCCAAGTGGAAATTTTTTTTGGGTCTGAATGGAAATAATTTTTGGAGGTCCCCCACCAAGGGAATATTGGAAATTTCAATAAAAATTGGACTCTTGGACTTTGGTGGTTAAGTCAAAGTCAAAATTTTGAGGAAATTAGCTCAAAATAATTAATTTTGAGCTAATAAAAAAGAGATTTAATGAGAAATTCGAAAATGCCTCAAAATAAATATTTTCAATGGCTAAGATTAAAATATCATCAAGGATTTATCAATGGTGAAGATTATTTTGACGAAAATCAAGCCAACTAGCCATTATTTTCCCACTTGGAAGATTTATCTATAAATTAGAGAGTCGTTTGTGTCAAAAGTCATTTGATGTTTGTCTAAGAAATTGTTACAGAAGAATTGATGTAACACTACAGTTCCACTGTGAACGTTTATCTGAATTATAATAAAGTCTTTGGGGTGCAGTTCAAGGTGTTCAGTGTTCATTGATTTGTGAATGTGTTGGTTACAGGCTTTCCTATATCGTGACTAATTTTAAAATTTGTTTTTCATTAGATGGGGATAAAGTCATTCTATTGATAGATTCTTGGTTTATCTTAGATGAATTGATTCGCCATATGTCTAACAAATTTTCTTGAGAAAAATATATAGTGTTTGTAAGTTCTCTAGTCCTTGGTCCCTAAGTTCACAAATTGTGGGCATGAACTGACCTTGTTCGGACTCCAAATATTTATATGGTTGATCTAAATTAACTAATGCTATAGTGTGCATTAATTTTCCAAAGTTTTATTATCTATTTATCAAAGAAAAATTCCAAAAAAAATATTTCTCAAAATTTATTTTAAAAACCCTTGTATATTTGTCTGCATGGGGTAGCTCAATTCGTAATGGCCATGGAAATGAAGTCTCACTGAACTGAAAGTCTTGGGTTCAAATCTTGTGCTATCCCCTTGATCAGGGTGAAAAGTTGGACATGATGAAGATGTAGTCCTACCAAGCTTACAAAAAAAAAAAACCTTGTATATTTGTAAATATATTTGTAAAATTATTTTGAAAATTATTTTTTTCTAATTGGAGTTTCAAGATTTTTTTTGTATATATTGGGGTTTTGGGTATTTGTAAATCTATTTGCGTAGGTGATATCAGGTGAAGAAAGTTGGAATAGAGCTAGATCTAGGCCCTTGAGGGTAAGATCTAGTCTTTAAATTTTTTTGCAGGGCCAACCATTGAAGAAATTGAGTAGAATTTCATATTTGAAGAATATTAATTTTTCTAAAGGAAGGTTTTCATTTTTTAGCCCTCCTGGGCCCAGATCTAGCCTCTCCAAGGCCAGATCCATCCCTTTAAGGCCTTGTATCAACCCTTTAGCCTCATATGTCATCATTTTTTAGCACTTAGGGCAGGTCGTAAGCCCTAGAGACCTTAGCCTCCTCTCCTTGCCCCAATGTCTAAGTTTTAGGACCTTTTTAGGCCCAACCATGAGGCCTAGAGGCCTCGACCTCCTCTTTCAACCTTCTTTTCCTAGGGCGTGGCCCACGACAACCCTTTAGGGCATCTAGCCCTAGCCGCTAACCCTTAAAGGGCCTTCTCTCCCCATCTTCAAGCCTTTTGGGCTTTCTCCATCCTCCTTTGGATCTTTTATGGTCGTCCTTGGCCTCTTTCCTTTCCCACTTGCCTTCATTTGACCCTTGTCCATTTCTGAAATTTTCAAGACTGAATACTTGGTGGATTTGGTAGGAGAAAATTGCTCAAAATTGGTGTTTTCAGGGGCAAAATCATTGGAATTTTTTTGGCAATTTGGGCAGTTTAATCTGCAAGGCCTTGGGCCTAGGGTTTGCTCTCTAAACCCTCACTTCATCTTTGTTTTACTACAGCTGTAAATTCTTATTCATCACAGAGATATAAGTGCCCTAAAAACACATTTAATTGGTCAAAATACTCTAAAATTGCAAAATAAAATTTTCCTAAATTTTTGGCCTCTTGGGCATTGAATATCTAGTTTAGATCTAGTAATTTGCTTGCTGAAAATTCTCTACATAATCACTAAATAAGATCTAATATTTTCTGAATAACACACCTAAAAGGGCGCAAAAAAATCAATTTTTTCAGTTTGACAATTTTATTCCAAGTTTTTGGCATGTTTTGTAGCATTGATAGCTCACTGTTTACATCTTTTCCTACCGATGTAATTAACATTTCAGATTGGATATAACTGTGGTAATCTCATCATAAGAAGGATAAATACATCTAAATTATTGTGATAGTTGGGTTTCTCTTTCTTACATTGGGCAAGCATATGCATCTTGAAATGAGCATCTAAGACAAATTTTATCACTGCTGTCATAAATTTCTTACTGTGGTCATATCATTCACTTATCGATCATTAAGAAGTCATTGGAACATAAATTGCATAAGTGCTTTCGTAGTTTTACATTCTATTGTTCCTTGTTGCTAGCATTGATATTGTGGAAGTAGCTAACATTGTGTTTTCCTTGTGTGTTTTTATGCTATAAAGTTTATACTTCACAGCTAATAAGTTCACTCACTCTAATCATAACTTTCCTTGGTATTGAGTATATTTGGACATTTGAAATCTAATTGGCATTGTGATATTAACATAAGATCATAATTGGAGCATCTTGAGGAATTGTGATTGGCATTTTGTATCATTGGTTAATTAATAAGTGGATAAGTGCTTCATTTCCTTAATTTTTGTCATTGTTTAAGAGCATTATCATTGGAATCTATCTCAAGTAATGTCTATTGACATCTCATTGGCTAATTATTGAATAGAGGATCTCTTATCTATTGTTGGCACTTGTATCATTGAGCACTTGGTCTTGTTTAAGATTTTTTTCCAAGAAATTGTTAAAGTACTCTCATTATAAGATAATCAACTTCAAGTACTTGAATCACATAAACAAATCTTAAATTAAGAATCACTCATAATCTTGTATTTCACCCTAAGTGTAGTTGCATTAATAACTTACCTACAAGCATAAGCTTGGTTGATAGACTACTAGGACAACACTTTCTCATCTAGCTTGAGGGATTTAGCCCTTCTTAGTGGTTAACACAGTGACCTTGCAGTCGTCAGAGCCACAGTCTTTACAACGTCGAAGGCACTGGGTGGTTGGAACATAGGGGGAGGTATCGTTAATCAAGCCTTTGCTTGCTTCCCGTTGGCTTCCATCCCACAACCTACTCTGAAGATTGTTCTCAAAATAGTTAAGGGAAAGGTTCCATTTAGACTAGGCATATAACCTAAAATTAACCAAGATCCTTGCGTCATACTTAGATCTTAGGAATTGCATCTCATATAGGTTAGTTGATCATATAAGAAACAGTTGTCCATCTGATTACTTGGTCATAATTTATAATGAGCAATAACTTTTGACTCCCTAAGGCATTGGTCTCAATTTTAAATCTAATTAAATTCTTAGTCTTGCTAAATTTCCACCAAGTAGCTAATCCACTCAATTGTGTCGTTGTGCCTGTACAATTCGGGTGACAACAATGCCCACATACCCACCCAGGACATAAGAATTCCCATCAAGGCAGTGATTTATTATCCACCAAGTGTGAAAATTATTTGAAATGCAACAACTGGAGTTTATTCTTCTAATTGATTAATTATGCAGTTTATTTCGTTACAACAAAATAATGAATAAATCACACTGCAATTTCTTCACCATAAAAATACTGCGGAAAATAAAAACAAGAACTAAGAAAATAGAGAACACACACACACAATAAAATTGACATTGTTATTTTTGGACAAATGTCCCCGAAAAAACCCAAAGTGAGAAAACCGGTGCAGCAGATGAGGGTTTTATTATTGTTATTCAACAGTGAAATCGGAGTACAAAAATCTAGATGCCAACCTAGAAATCCTCAACAAGATAATTTGGCCAAAAATTAGTGAGACAAATTTTGTCTCACCCGACACTCATCTCAGCTCCGAAACGACACCCCTACATCAGCCTTTGTGTTGCCTCTACGCAAGCCAAATCGTACTGCCTCCAAAACTACTCTAATGTTATCATTCTGCCTAACTCGGCCTCTGAGAATGATTCGCTTGGCCTTCTAGAAATTTTCCTAGCGTCTAGCAATTAAATTGACCCTCTCTCTAGCTAAATCAAACCCTCCTTTGAAGCTGCATGTGCAGTCCATGTGCAACCTCACTGAGGAAAAACTCGGCCTCTTGTTGTTGCCTCTTTGGAACTGGAAACTCCTCTATAATCATTGTCTATGTGTCCCTTCTGGCTCAAAATCTTCTTCCCCACTCGACCTCTGCATCTGGATAGCTCGATTTGTCAAGGAACTCACTTTACTGGTGTGTCTATCTCCAACCCAACATCCTGCTCTTATAATCTCTTATTGGTGAATTGACGACCATGATTAAATCCCCATCAATGACTAAGATCATTTCAACTCAATCCATGTGAGTTTCTAGAGCATTCTCACATCTATCAATTAATTCCCTTTAATTAATCAATTTTCCTAAGTTTGACTTAGGCATTTTTTAATTATCGATCAATTAATTTAATTGAGCAGTCTCTAGGTGTTTTCTCCCAAAACTTTTTCTAGGTTTTGGAGATCTTTTGTTTTTGCGCCTCTCTAACCAAATTCGATACTAGAACACTTGTCTGATGCTACAAAAACAAACACTCCCTCTTAGCGAGGAAGGTGTTCTATCATCTCCACACAACACTTGATGAATATCTTGTAGACTATACCTCTTAATGTTGTTGATGTCTGACAACTGCGAAAAATTGCCACTGTCTACCAAATATTGTGCATACTCTGATTCATCTACCACTCTGTCGCTGAACCATACTGCATTTGTGTTGCTGCTAAAGTTGCACTGTACTACCCGTACTGCTTCCAACATTACTTTGCACCACAACTGATCTCATACTATTGTTTCTCTTGCAACTACTACAACTGAGAACAAAAACTTTGAATCAATTGTGTCCCTATACTGGATCTACAACTGTCTCCTGAGTCTCTAACTGCAACTAACCTCTGCACTGTCCACTAAGTAATTGTCTACATTGAAACTGCTCTGCACCCCTCAACATCTGTCTACAACTAGCTCTACCTTTCCCTCAAGATCTAACTGTGCCATCCTGAACACTGATCCATCTGCTATTGAAAATTATGGGCCCCTGTAGCAAAGGTAATGATCCATATGAGGAGTAATGTGCAACTCCTGTTGCTCCTCTATGGACCCTGCCTAGACTTGCAACTGTAAACTTTGATCTACTCATACTACTGCTCTATTGCTATCTCTTTCTTGTTGCTACAGCTACGGCAATAATGATTTTGATCTCCGCAGATCCTAAAGCGCTATCTTCCATGGGGCTGCTCCCTTTGAAGCTAAACTCCCCTGGGTCTCGATCTCCCTATAGGAAATCTCTCTGCTCCCTCCTGGAAACTTGCACTGTTCTCCTACACTGGAAGCTAGACTGTGTAGTTCTGCTTTAGGAATCATTTGGCTGGAACTGCACCTATATCTTGCAACTGGGAAATTTACACTTCCCATGTCACTGCAACTAGCACTGCAGCTGTCTTAGGTGTACAAACTGATTTCACGTACTGTTATTGAACCTGCTACTGTGATACTATGGGGTCCCATAGCAAAGGTAATTATCCTGTTGTAGCAATGGGAACTGATATAACTTATCTCCTTGTTGCTTCTGCACTAGATCCTGCTCATCGTGCACACCGGAGTTTCATACTCATTCTAGATCTGGTGCCCCACTATCTCCTTTCAAAGGTAATAGCTAGTTGGGACCCTTCTTTTCTTTTCAACTCGCACTGGATAACTCATACTTCCTCTAGAACCTGACTCCAGAAGCTACAAGTCGATCTGCTACCCAGATCTGCATTCTAGCTAACTCACACGACCATATTTGGAAAGCTGCAAAAAAATCTGAAACTCAAATAATTGGAGACTAGATCTGGAAATATTCTCTTTCCCGCTTGGCCTTCCTTCACCTACATGCATTTCCTTAGGAAATGCGCAAATATGCTATTACTTTCCTCTGGATGTCCTTTTCTAGTACTCGCACTACTTGCTACCTCAACTATGCAACTTTGTCTACCTTCCAGAAGTCCTTCTCCAGAATATGGCACACGATCTGCTGCTTCTAAAACTCGCATTTGCTGAATAACAAAATTGCTACGACCTACTGCAACTAGAAATATTAGATCTCCTCGTGAAAATTGGATTTGGAAACTCTCTGAGAAATTCTGGAAATTTCTCTCTGTGTGCTTTTTCTCTTCTCCCCAACGCTTATCTGTTGCTGCAAAACCTGCTACAAACTCACTACGCCCAATCTGCTTAATGAAATCTCTGGTCTACTCACTGGCACTGCTTCCCGATAATACCACTGCTTGCTAAAACTGCTACTAGCCTATTCAAACCGTTCCTGTAATTACAGGAACTCGTTTTTCTTGCAATCACATGAGTTTTCCTACAATTTGCACTTACCACTGGAAATTCGATTTCTGGAAATCAAACTGCTCAGTAATTTGCATTGCGTGGCTGGACCTCGGCTCAGACTTGGAAGAAATTCGCTCAGACTCTCTCTGAATTGTGAAATTTCTCCCTCTAGCTATTGAGCGATTGATTCTTCTTCAACATTGATCTGATACCATGTGAAAATTCCTTGAAACACAATGATCTGTAATGCAAACTTGAAGGTGATAGGAAAATATGCAAGTAAAATTTTACGTCTTTTAGGCAATGGATCACTTTGCAAAAACACAAAATAATGGTTTTAAAACTCTGTTAACAACATAAAATCAGAGAAATATACCATATAATAACACAAGACAACAAAATGATAAAGGAGTTCACCCCTTTTGGGCTACATCTCTTGGTCCAGCTTCCAATGTTGGGCCTCTTTCATTAAGTGCTTCAAATTTGTGTTTACATGGATTTACAGTGCTCAAAATGTAAAAATAATGTCTCCAATGGCTCAAGAATAGTCAAAAACCCCAAGTTGGGCTCTTGTTGGGCTCAATTTGGCCAAAAATTGAAGAATTTATGCTCTAGAGAAGTTTTTCTGTTAACTACCCTACAAACTACACTCTCTTGCTAACTGTTCTACGAATTCCTCCTTTTCTGGAACTGCCAAGTGACACTTTCACTTGGTGCCAGCGACATTTGCATCGTTTTGGGTGTAATTTGTCACTTACTTTAATTGCCCTATGACCTCTTTGGGCGGAAAAATAGGGCCACATGGGCCACATATGGCTGAGGGTTGGGCCTTAATGCCCACCCCCACCGGTTTAGTGCCTTTTTCTCTAGGCACGTGGTCTTATGGGTGCCACGGGTGCAAGGGATGGGCTAACTACCTGCCCTTCCTGTCGAGCCCCTTAATCATCAACGCGTGGTAATATAAAGGTCCAAAGGACTTGGGGCTGCCCCCCTAAATCTCCACACCTATCCTTAATGCCTTTCCTCTGCGTCGTCAGTCCTATCAGCTCCATGGAACCCGTGCCGAGCTTAACCTTAGCGCCAACCTTTAGCACCTTTTGCTGCAGTCATGTGGTCGGCATATGACTCTGAGGAGCCCAACATTGCACAAAGTGGGGACGAAACGGGGACAGTTTTTGGAAGTGGGATGTGGAAGCATCATTTTTCAAAGATCTAGGAAGCAAAGCGTCTCGAAAGTGTCTACTATATATATATATATATTATTTCTTTTTACATTTATATTCAAAACAAACATCCCAAATACCAAATTAGTAGAGGACATGAAAACATGCATATTTTTACATAAATCAAGATAGATATGGCATCCATGATTCCATTGACATCAATGATTAATTATTTGAGCATCAAGCATCTATATTCTAGCAATTACAAACATACATCAAATTATTAAGCATATTATAAAACATAAAACATTTAAGCATATTATAAAACATAAAACATAGAGCATATTATCTAGCAAGTGAGCAACTTTCAACATTTGTTATGTCCAAAATTCAAATAATAATGTTTACAAACTAGGTCACTTGATCACCGCCAAGACAAAAGGGTTCAAATTCATAACAAGCCTACAAGTCTAATGATTAATCTATGAGAAAAGTAGTAAATTGTGAATATATCTATTGATCTCTCCTCCTCCCACCACGAAGAGGACGTGGCGGTGGGCCTCCACGTGGTGGCAATGAAGAAGGTGCTTGTGGAAGTTGTGGGAGTGATATTAAACTGATGAAGACGAACCCCTGTTGTTGGTGTTGAACCATGGAACCTGGGAACCAAGGGACCAAATGGGGGTGGCATTTCAACTCGATCATCATAATCCTGGAATCACTCAAAAAATTCATACAAAAAAAAACCACTAGCTAACAAAAAAAATAAAAACAGGAATTAGAGAAATAATTTATAAGCAAAATTCGTACCACAATGGACATACCTGGATAAGAGCATCCTCTAATTGCTCTAATCACAACACTCCATCCTCCAAATTGGGCTCCTCTAGATTCTTGTCCCAAACCTTAAGATCATTATTAGTCTTTGCATCATCATAGTAATGGGACAACAATCACAAATTGTAATGAACATAAACCAAGCTCTCTACTCTGTTTAAACTCAACCTATTCCTTTTAACACTGTGGATGAAAGAAAAAGAGCTCCAACACCTCTCTGCAGAAGAAGTGTTTACCACTTATGATAGCATTCACAATGCCAAACTCTGTAGAAGTGGAGTAGCACCTCCATGCATGTTCCACCACTCGAGAAGAAAAGTCTCCTTATCTCTAATTGCATGCATGCTCCCAAATGGACTAGTGCTAAGCGTATAGTTTCTCAATTGTCTCCGTACCATGGCAGCCTCCTCCTCATCAGGGACTAATTTACTCATTGCAATCATATATTTTTTGTGAACCTCTTGATCTAGGTGCGTTTTCTACTACTCCGCCCCCCAGGTGTTGGTGTTGAAAGCCATGATGGATGATAGTATTCAGGTTTCAAAACATGTGCTAATGAATGCAATGGAACATTTAGCATTTCCCATTGGTTTTCCACATCTGCACGAATATAATTGTACAAGGTGATATCTCTAGGCTCAACAATGTCTTTAATCTACCCCAACA
>APFE031071040.1:5897-34744 GCA_000404065.3 Pinus taeda
GGGAAGGTGATATGCATCACACCCTCTGCATGGAGCTTTCAGTATGGTCCAATTTTGACCATTTATGAGCAGTTTTCAGTGGAGAACTTTTGGGGATGATGTAATCAGTTGACCTTGTTCCTTTAGGCAGTGAAGCAACCCTTTTAGGGACTTAAGAGCCCTCAGTTTATGGACATTTGTGATTGGGGTTGAAGTGCCCAAAAAATGTCTTTAACACATCTTCTCTTGCTTTTTAGGTGACTCCTCAATAATAATGGGAACATTGGTTGGAGTTTGGGGTTTTCACTACCTTATCCTTGTACTTTTCCTTGTTCTGAAGTATAAGGGGGTTTTCCTCTGTCTTTTGCCTTTTTTTTATATGGGTGCTAAGGGTAGTGAGGGCAGTTTTTGCCTCTCTCAGTAGGTTCTGGAGACACCCTATGTGACTCCTCCTTGTCTTCTGCCTCCTCTTTTCTATTGCCCTTTTTACCTATGCCTTTCCCCTCTTCTTCTCCCTTTATATCCTCATCTTGTTTATCAGTTTCCAACTTGACATCTTCCTCTGTTTCTTCATCACCTTCTTCCTCTTTCTCTTCCTCTTCATCTTCATCTATGTCTTCTTCATCCTTTTCACTGACAGTAGAGCTAATATCATATGTGAGGGCTTTGATATCCTCATATGTTTGCATGTATCTAAAAATTGCCCACTGGATAGGAATTTTGAGGTTCTAGAGGGCATCTCTATGATGATTCTAATTAACCCATGGTGGGCAAATTTTTGGTGGTTTCCCTCCTACACCTTTATGCTTTTATCTATCAATGATTACAAAAGGAAGTATGGTATGTTGAGTTTGTGGTGAGGAGGTGTTTCTGCTCCAAATCTCAATTCCTCAAGAAGCCTAAAGTGATATCCATAAACCACACTATACCTACCTTCACATGATATGTATTTTATAAGGTGGTAGCTCACCTCATTCCAGGGGTATGGTAGCCTTGTTCTCCTTACTCCATTCTTTTCCTCAATGGGTTCCTCTCCCTCTAAAAAGAATTTCTTCTTAGCGGTCTAGCTATCTCCCTTATCTTCCTTTCTCCAAGGCACTCCTAGGGGAAGTGTGGTAATTCTGCTTATGAGTTTAGGGGTGATCTCTATGGAGAGGCCTCTCACCACAACAATGGCATGGAGTCTGGTTAGTGGAATGAGGGAGAGAGCAAAATCTCCAACCACTTCATCATCATACCCCCTCAATTTCTCAAAATACCCCATCCAATTATGTCTCGTAAATATTTATAACATAGGAGGGTGTTAGTGAATCCTCACAGTGTTAATGTGATCCCTTCTATTAAACTCCCTTGTCATTTTGTCTAATTAATTTTGAGGAGTAGAGATGGTTGATGCAAATTTTAATGTAGGAGGAAATGGGATTGAAATACTTGAGGAGACAGTTCCCTTACACAGCTACCAAATTCACTCAAACTAGGAGATTTTATTATTCTATTCACTTGGAAAAATGGAAGGAAATCCAGAACCTACCTCCTCATGGTATTTTTTGTAGCCAATCCTTGTGCTTTCCCCTCTGAAACTGTTCTCGGCCAATCCTGTAGACTGTTAGACTATATCCTGTAGGATTCATGTGTGATCCTGTAGGAAGTCCTATGTAATTCTGTAGGAAGTCCTATGTGATCCTATAGGAAGTCTGCACAAGAGAAAGATGGAATTTTTCTCTTATGTAGGTTTCTTGCATGGAAAATTTTAGGGGCTAATATTCACCCATTGGGCTAATTTTCCATGATTTTCCACAAAAATGATTCGCCAAATTCGAATTTTTATAAAAGATGATTCACCCAAATTTTAGAATATAAAATTATTTTACCTTAAAAATCGCCAACATTATATAGAGACTATAAATAAAATCATTATAAATTTGAATAATTTTACAAATATACCAATAAGCATTTTATAGTTTGCATATTAGGGATTAGTGAGATTCACCAATGTTTTTAAACTTCAAGAAAATTTTCCATCCTTAAAATTTTCCTTGGTTTCTTGGGTATGAGAGAAATTTTGCTAGAGTGAGCCTTGAGGAGATGAATGCTTGGGTGCATGGGGATCAACGATTATTTCCTCTTATGGTCGAGTTGAGTGAGGTGGTGTGCTGGAAGCCGAGGTACAATTTTTCTATTTTTGGACCATTGGTCCCCACTACCACCTCATCATTACACTCTCCTTGTAATCAGTTCCCACTTTAGGCATCCGTAGTCTCAATTGCTTCTGATCTCATTCTTGTTTTCTTTGACTTGACTGCTACCACGTGTGTGCGAAGTAACTCTTTTTGTCATCGCTGACTGAATGAAGGTGGCCAAGTTAACTAGCCACCCTTCGCTTATAAACCAACTCGCTCACAACCTTTACATCTTTTGACTACATTATGCAAATGAGAGAGTGAAATGAGATACTTACCTGTGGTGATAATACCTTGCTGCAGTTCATTGAGGACATGAGGTGCTTGTTGTGTGTTGGCTGCATGTTATTTTTCCTTCCTTTTTTATTGCCCTCTAATGATTCCCTTGATGTGCAAGTACCTGGTGTTGAATATGATAGTGTGGCTACTGCTCTAGAGCTTCTTCTACCCTTGGATCTTCATGCTGGAAGCTTGCTACAACTCATGATTTTTATTCTATGGGATAGGTTGTTACAGGATGTCCTGTAGTTGCTTCTCCCTCAGAATTTTTAATCATTTCCACTACTGGGACTTTGAGGATGATGACATGGATAGAGAGGATGTCTAGGAGTGTGAATAATGAGAAGTACACGCAGGCATTGTTCCCTTCTGCTCCCTGTTTCATTTTCCTCTGTGATTTCTTTTGAAGACTGTGAAAAAAAAATTGAAACTGATTCTTTTCATGATGGATGTAGGGGTGATCATGGTGGAGAGAGGTATTAATGAATTTGTGATATAGGGTTTTTTAGCTTTTGACATGGGAAGGTAATTTCTTTTCCCTGGGGTTACTCATTTTAGGATTCCGAAGCCACTGTAATTCCTACAGGATCATCCTGTAGGTTTTCAGGGGATCCTGTAGGTTTATAGGGAATCCTGTAGAAAACAAAGTACCCTTGCAAACTACGGAAAATGAGTGAAAAAGATGAAAGGAATGGTGGAATGATGAAGGATAATGGATGGGGAAACAAAAACATGAGTGGAATAGGTCCCTTTTTTATTCCCTTTTGCTCTGTGATCGTCCTCCTACTAACCTGTAAACATTTTTTCATGAATTTTCTTTTCTCTTTTTTCTCACTTTTTTTTTAAAACAACTAGCCTGCCTCCAAGAGGTTTTCATTCTATTTGCTTGTCCTGGGTGCCTCAAGAGAGGTTTTCACCCAGAGATGTTTTTTTTTTTTTGACACCATTGGACCGCCCAAGAGGTTTTCAGCCCGATAGTGGGACTCAGGCACCTCGTGGAGGTTTTCACCTAAGTCCTTATTGTTCTTTTTTCTTTCCTCAGTGACTTGATGAGGCATGAACAAAAACTTTCTCACCATCATCATTGTTTTATTGATACCATCAATGAACTCTTTCTTTTACAATAGCCTCTTGTAAACTTTCATTCTATGCCCATTAATAAGTAAAGGAATGGCCTCTGCATCTATGGTTATGATATGCATTGAACCATTATCGTGACATCTCTCTATAACATAAGGCCCTAAACATCTTGTCATTAACTTGCCCTTCAAGTCTTTATATCTAGAATCATATAAAAAAACCCAATCACCTTCTTGAAATTTCTTATCCTTGATGTTCTTATCATACCAGATCTTCCTCTGAAGTTGATTTACCTCTATGTGTAGGAGGGCTTGCATTCTAAACTCATCTAAACCATTCAACTGGAGCAACCTCCCTTTTTGTGCACTGCTGAGATATAGATCTAGTTGGGTTGTCATCCTCAATGTGTTATACTCAAATTCAATGGACAACAGGGCCTTTTTCCCATAGACTAGCTCATAGTGTGTGAATCCAATGATGGTCTTCCAGGTGGTATTATAGGCTCAGGTGGCCTCAACTAGTCTATCTACCCAATATTACCTATTGTAGCTAACCACTTTGGTCAAGATGTCCTCCACCACTCTGTTGGTCACCTCCACTTGCCCATTAGCTTTTGGATGATAGGGAGTGGAGCTCCTATGCTTGATCTTGTGCTAGCTGAGCAAGTCTTCAGTCATGTTGGAGGTAAACTGGTTGCCTTGATCAGTGACCAGTTCTCTAGGATACCCAAATTTGTAAAATACATTCTCCCTTAAGAACTCAACCACATTCTCCTCTATTGTTGCCTTAATTTCCTTGGCTTCAGCCCACTTAGTCAGATAGTCAATGCACATAATGATATACTTCTTTTGCTGAGGAGGGTCAATAGGTCTAATGAAGTCCATTCCGATCTTGTCAAATGGCTCGAAAGTCATTTGAGTTTGCAGAGGCATTTCATCTCTTGGAGTAGGCTTTCCCATCCTTTGGCACCGATGACATTTACTAGTATATCCCTTCACATCCTAATGAAGAGTGGGCCAATAATACCCAGCTTGTAACACTTTAAATGTTTTCCTCTTGGCTTCAGGCCACTTAGTCAGATAGTCAATGCACACAATGATATACTTCTTTTGCTTAGAAGGAGGGTCAATAGGTCTAGTGAAGTCCATTCCCATCTTGTCAAATGGCTCGAAAGTCATTTGAGTTTGCAGAGGCATTTCATTTCTTGGAGTATGCTTTCCCATCCTTTGGCATCGATCACATTTTCTAGTATATCTCTTCACATCCTGATGAAGAGTGGGCCAATAATACCCAGCTTGTAACACTTTAAATGTTTTCCTCTTAGCTTCAAAGTGACCTCCATAAGGCCCATCATGATAGTTCAGAAGAATGTCAAAGACTTCCTCCTCCCTAACACATCTTCTCATAATTTGATCTGGGCCAAGTTTGAAGAGGTTGCCCCAATCCAGGTGAAGGGGGGCACTCTTCCTAACAATCTTGCTTTTCTCTTTGGAGGACAATTTCGGTGGGAATTGTGTAGATACTAAATATTTTGCAATGTCAACAAACCATGGAGAGAGAACTAAAATGGCTAATAAGTGTTCATCCAGTAACTGATCATCAAACATTCCCTCCTCACCTGCAGGAAAAGTTAATCTGGACAAAAAGTCTGCAACAACATTTTCCTTACCATGCTTATCAACAATAGTTAGATCAAACTGTTGTAGTAAAAGTAACTATCAAATAACTCAAGAATTCACATCAGGTTTATTCATTAAATATTTGATTGTAGCATGGTCAGTATGTATAAATGTTTGATAGCCTGTAATTTGATGCCTAAATTTGTTCAATGAATGCACAATAGCCAGGAGCTCCTTTTCAGTCACTGTGTAGTTCAGGTTGGCCTTTGACATAAGGAAATAAGGAAATTTTTCATCTATTTGGCCTAGGGCTGCTCCTATGGCTTTGTGTGTGGCATCAACATGAATATGAAAAGGAAGGGCCTAATTTGGGCCTCGGAGAATCGATGTAGTGGTTAACTTGTCCTTCAGGGTGTCCAGGGCCTCTTGATAGCTTTTTGACCATACAAACTCAAATTCTTTGGCCAAAAACACAAATAAAGGAGAAACCAACTTGTTGAAGTCTTTTATAAACCTTTGGTAGTATCCAGCTAACCCTAAAAAACTTCTGACATGTCTCTGCTTTTGTGGAGGTGGGACCCTTTGGATGATAACTATTTTGTTTGGGTCCACCTGTAGTCCTTACTGAGATATTGAATGACCTAGCATGGTCCCTGCAATCATCAAGAATTCACATTTTTTGAGATTGAGGGACAGGTTCATTTCAATGCATTTGTGCAGAACCTTACCTAAGTTGGACAGAGCCTCCTCGAAATGACCTCCATAAGGTGTAAAATCATCCATATAAATTTATACCGCATCATGGACTAACTCAACAAAGATACTCAAGACTGCTCTTTGAAAAGTGGCAGGAGCATTACATATGCCAAAAGGAAGGACACTATAGGTGAAAGTACCCTAAGGACAAATGAAGGTGGTTTTATCCTGGTCTTCTAGGTTGATCTGGATTTGATTGTACCCATTGAATCCATCTAGGAAAGAGAAAAACTTTTTCCCTGCCAGGCCATCTAGCACTTGGTCGATGAAAGGTAGGGGGAAATGATCCTTCTTTGTGGCTTTGTTTAACTCCCTGTAATCGACACAAATCCTCCACTTACCATTTTTCTTCAGAACCAACACCAAAGGAGAGACCCACTCACTATCTGAGATAGGCTAAATGAATCATGCATCTAGTAGTTTTTGCAGTTCTTCTTTGACTATATCTTTAAGAGATGGATTCATCCTCCTTTGGGGTTTTCGAACTGGCTTGCAACCTTCTCTGATATAAATGTGGTGAGTACACACCGAGGGGTGCACTCCCTTCATTTCTTTGTAACTCCAAGTGAAGGCATTCATATGTTCCTTTAGCATGTTGCACAACTTTTCTTCTTAGAGAATAGAAAGAGATGGATTGATTTTCAAGGTTCTCTGAAGGCCAAATTCTATGGTTTTGACATGGATAGGGTTGGAATCGGCTAAGCATAAATCAATTTTATTGTTTTTTTAGGTTTCCTTTACTACTTATTCTAAGGACAATGTATTAGGGGTTGGACTTTGTATTGTATGTTCGATCAAATCATCTTCATCCTATTGTCCCCCTCCAAAGTTATTTCTAAAGTATAGAGTTGTGCGGAATAAAATTCATCTTCCTCCTCCTCTTCCAGCCAAAGAGGTAATTCATGTTCTAGAGATGGTTGAGCAAGAGGGTATAGGACTAACTACTTGGACATATGCCCATCCTTGATGGTCATATTTCCAACTTTGGAGCTAATGTAAGCATCATCAATGGCTAACTAGGGCCTTGCAAGGATGAGAGGGTAACTAGTAAGCTTAGCCTTAGGCTGGATAACTAGGAAATTTGCAGGGTATTCCCAAAATCAATGGATATGATCACATCATCCACAACCCCCTCAGGGGTCACTGTGGAGTAGTCTGCAAGTTGCAGAACTATTGTGGTCTTTCTCAATGAACCTTGGAGGTTGATCTTGAGCATGGTGTCCTTGGTTATCACATTAATGGCAGCCCCAAGATCAATAAAAGTGTGTGGGATGATGATGCCATTGATGTGCACATATACTATAGGGCTTCTAGGGTCCAAATACTTTGGACAAATTACCTGCCCCAACATTAAGTCGGACAACTTTCCAATGACATTAATGGTAGGGGCATCTCGTCTTTGCCTCCCTAGATGCTTGAAGCACTTCTCCTTAATCAACTTGTTGTAAATAGGTACATAGTTAATAGCTTGGAGAAGTGGAATTTTGACACATAGGTTTTTTAATTCTATGATAAGTTCAATCTCTTCTAGGGTAGGCTGGAGTGGTTGGGTTAATCTCTCAAGAAAGGGTGGTGGATTTACTTTAAGCACACTTTCCTCTCTTTCTTCCTCAACCTCCCTAGGTGGAGGTAGAGTTTGGCTGTCCAGGAGTACTCTCCCAGATCACAGGTTGATTTCCTGAATCTCCACACCATAAGCTAGATATGATGTCTCTCCACTGTATACTTGATGTGCCTGTCTGTTATTCAGGTTTGGATTTGGCTGGGCAGACATCTAGGGTTGTCTAGGTGGAGCATAGTGTAAAAGTTTTGGTTGGGTAGGTGGTGAAGGAAATAAATATGTAACATTGTTGTATTGGGGCCTCCACCTCTGGGGTGATGCATTCCACTGAGGTTGTGGTGGAGCATATGGTTTGAATGACTAGTTGGCTGGTTGGGAATGATATTGAGGTGCAAAGGACCAAGGAGGAGGTGTAGACCAGGAAGGATGAGTAGGAGGGCACCAAGAAGGTATGGATGTAGTCTAGTTGAGGTTGTAACATGCATGGGATGACCCTTGCATGCCTTGCTGGTATGGCCTAGGGCCATGAGGTCTCCTTTGGTTTATGTAGCAATGTTTCTCACTAACCCCTTCAGCTCCTTGATATACAAATTTCAGTCAAAGAAAAGAGGGGCACTTTTATGTGGACTGGGTTTCTTCATAGAATTAGCAAATTTTAATAGAATTCAATGGACATTCATTCCTCGAGTGCCTCCTGGTGCATCTAGGATAGAAAATGACCAAGGCTCTCTCTGTTTCCTCCTGCTTTATCTTAATGTGCATAGTGTCCTTCTATAGGGCAAGGGTTTGCAGCATCTCACTTTTGAAATCCTCCAGCATGTTTCCAATTTCACCCTTGATGGATGAATTGGAAGAGGATGGAATGACCATAGGTTGACTACCCCTACCCTTTTTCCTAGCTGCCCTAGAATGGTTTCTAAAGATAGTCGTGATATCCTCATAGATTAACTGGTAGATATCCCCTCCTACTAATAAGTGTAGGGTATTTAGAAGATCTTCCCTTACTCCTCTAAGCAGGACCAACTTCAGCGACTCAAGGTCAAGTGTGCACCTGGCCCTTTTGTAGCTAAGCTGGAATCTTTATTCATAATCCTCTAGGGATTCATCATTGCCTAAGGTCATCCTAAAAATTTATTCTTTAGTGTATTTAGACCTACAATAGTCTTGATCCTTGTTGTTGAAGGATTTCTACATCTGAGCCCAAGTTGTGATTCTATCTCCAAGTAAACCCATGAACTAGAGCAAAGTTGCGTCCTTGAGAGTGGATGGAAATAGTTTCAACTTCTGCTCATCATTTGTATAGTCATAGGTTTGACATATGACAAAAAACTCAAATAAGAAAGTGTCTGGGTCTTCTATGGTTAGGCCATGGAAATGAGGAAGGGTAAAAGGGCTTATATTTTTCATTTTAGTGTCCCCATTGGTTTCCCTGATGGGGAAGGCACCCTCAACTCTTTCTCTATTTCCTCTGTCATTTCTATTTTCAGCAATAGGTTCAATAGGAATTGGTTCTCCTTATTCTTCTTCCCCTGTAGGTTCTTCAAGTATGTTTGGTTTCTCACCTAAGGGTTCCTCCAGTTCACAGCCATCGAAGAAGAGGGAAGGTTTGCTATTTGATGCAGTGGCGGTATTTAGCAAGAATTTCCCTAAGTTATCCCTGTTCCTATGAGGCATGAAAAGAAATGTTTTTGTTTTGTTTTGTTTTTTCATGCTTGGAAAGTATTTGCAAAATTGAAATTGCAGACTAAATGAAAACTATTGACTGAATGAAAAACTAATTGCTTGATTGAAATCCTACTTGTAGAATGGAAAGGAAAGAAAAGAGTGTAGAATGAAGAAAGAAGAAAACTAAATTACTTTTGCATAAACGAAACTAAGAGGAAAATATTAGAAACAAGAAATAGAAGAAAGAAAGCAGCAATCACATATTACTCAGAAACCTCCCCAACAACGGTGCCAAAAGTGATGAGCACTAGTATTGTAGCAAGAATGCTACAACTCTTGGAGCTACCAGCTTTACTTTATCAACCTGGGATTCGTACAAACTTGGAAGTGACAGTGTTGTATACACTGTTATCACTCAAGTTGTTCCCTTCTTCCTAAAGGGAATACGGCCGAGGTAACCACTGACCAATCTTTTAGCTACAGGTTCTAGCCTACCTGCAACCAGAGAGGGCTCTCTCTTTATAGTTTAGCTTTGTTGATGATGTTTTTAGGCTAGTTATGGTGTACTGTTTTGTTTGAATTTGGTGGGTTGGTGAATTCAGAATAGATTGAGATATAGATCATAGACAGTTTGTTCCATTGGGCAATGGAGTTGAGGTATTTGTCTACTGAAATGTGGATTTATGAAGACAGAGTGTTGCTGCAGAGCAGTTAGGCATATGTGTGAAACAATTTACCAGATTTTTTGATGAAATTATGGAATTAGTGAGTGAAAGGCAATTAAGAATCTTTCACTATGCTAAATAAAGAAACATGAAGGTATTGCTTAAGAGAAGTTAAGAATTCTTAAACAATATTCACCATGAGAGGATTAGTTCAAACATGAGCAATTAAGAATTCATATATATGGCTAATCCAGAAGAAAACATATTTAGAAATAGAGATTGAGCATAGGGTGTTTAAAACAAATCCTAGGCTATTCTTTTTCTCTACTTCCTAAGATTATGGAAACATAAGAATTATGGAATACACAGAAAACACATACACAATTCAGAGAAACTTATTGCTTCAGCAAATGACACAGGAATTCTGCAACTAGACAGAGCCATTCATTTCCATCTTCAGATAGCTTAAGAACCAAAAATCTCCATAAGCAATTTGTATTATCAAAAAATGTCTCCAGAGTACAATAGAGCTCTTCAGAAAGAATTACACTACAATCGACCCTCAATGCGTTATCTGAGGGGATATATATAAAAAAATAGGGTACATAATATCTCAGTAGAGAGTTATTGTGCAATAAATTGCACCACTAACTCTCTTACAAAAAGTAAATGAAAACATAAATATAGCATTTAATGCTGAGATAGTTGTTATCTTTCTGTCAGACAGCTTTTGACTTTATGGCTCTGGAAAGTATGTTGTAGCTGTGCCTTTAACTCTGCGTTAATTGAGCCTGCTGTCTGGCTGCATTGGTGAGTCACTTGTACGGAGGCTTGTTGTACCTGTGTGCTAATCTGCCTGCTGACCTGCCTGTTGACCTGTACCGTGACTTGAAAACTTTGATTTTTCTCAAAAAGGTAAAAGCAAAGTGGAATTATCTAGGCAAAATCTCCAGCATTGCTTGCCACCAATCAGCTGGAGGTAGCTAATGCCTCTTCATTTTTACTAGTGTTTCATCTGCCTCTGTATGTCTGTAAAAGTTTGGAGGGACTTCAAACAGATGATTTATTTCATGTTCAATGAAGAACAGATTTTCTAGCTTGTCATAGAGAGATTGCCCAGAGGGAGGCCCTGCTTCTTCTGTGGAGTTGCTGGATGCTGTTATCTGATTTTCAACATAATTGTTGATCCTTGTCATATACTGATTATATGACAGCAGCTGTCCTGTGCCAGTCACTACGCTTGGCAGTCCTTTGTCCTGTAGTATAGTCATTTTTGCTCTAAATTCATCAATCTCTGCTTTCATCTCTTGACATTTCCTTTCTAGAGTTTAAGTAAAATTCCTCAAGGTCAGTACCTTTTTGGCTGTCAGGATTGTATCTATTCTGCTGCTTATTTCTAGAGCTGCCAGTTCCTCTCTAGTGCGGTTATTGAGGAAATGTATCATTCTGGTGGCCTGCTCGGGCATTATTCCCAGGGCTGTCCTGGCTCTCTGTATTTCCACATGAGCCACATCTATCAGCTCAACCTACTCAAAAATTGATTGAATGGACCTCCATTGGTCCTGTATAGATTGGCCAATTTTGGCCCAAATAATCTTCTTTATTTCTGCTAGGGTTTTACCTAGCAGCAACTCTTTTTCTAGAGTTTTCATTTTGGCCTCTAAGGCCTTTATTTCTCTTTTTTTTTCTGCTACTGTCATTTTTTATTTATCATAACTGGTCTCTAGCTTGGCCAGTCTATCCTTAGCATCATTTATTTCAGTGACCTGAGTCTCAAGCTCTTTAACAACTTTCATCAACTCCTCCATGCTCATGCTGGATTCTGCTGCTGTTGTTGCTTCTGCTGTTGCTCCTGTTGCTGATGTAGCTGTGGTAGGTGTTGGAGTAGCAGGAGGGGCTGCTGCTTCTTGTGTGGGAGGGGCAGGTCCAAGATTTGTTGATGTTTGAGGGGGCTGGGAGGCTGAGTCCCCTTGCTTGTGCTGCAGTGCTTTCTCTAATTCTGCCTCCATTTGTAATATTCTTTAGTTCATTACCAGGAGCAGCTCCATAGCATCATCTACTTGCTTTTCTTGTGCAAGTTCTACTGTTTGAGGGTGAATGGTAGGAGGCAATTTTTGCCTTCCTTAGTGCAGCAATGTCATCCTCTTTCTTCTTCATAAGGGCTTTAACACCCTTTGGGTCCTTTGGGTCATGTCCCAAATCAACTATTATGTCCTCTAGAGTCTTTATTTTATTGTCCTTTGTAGAGGAAGACAATCTTTCAAAATCAAGCTGCCTGTTTGTGTTCTTCAGGGCTTCCTTTAGCTGATGGGCCAGCATTGCCCTATCAGCAAGTGTTGCATACACCATTTCCCCAGTCTGTTTGTGTAGCTCAATCTGATCCATGGGGTGTATGTCTTTGGAAAAGACCTCCAGGTTTGTTCTGTAGTAATATGCTGGGGTCTTTGGATGTGGGACTTTAGGCTTCAGATGGGTGAAGATCATCTTTTCTTCCTTCAGATCATAGGCAGCCATCAGCCTTTGTTTTTTAGCTGGAGTTGTCTTCAAGAATTGCTCATAGAGCTGCACTCTCACCAATTCATTCTGTGCCTTGATCTCTATGAAGCCTTCTTTGACTGCAGCTGGTTTCTTGCCCTGTTGCCTTGAGGAGGACACCTCTTTGGTATGCTGTTGGGCCTGTTCTAGCTGAAATGAGCTAGTGGCAGTCTGCTGGCTTGTTTGCCTTTCTCTGCTGTGGCTTTCTGCCCGTTCTTCACTGATGTCTCCTTCTTCTGTTTCAGGGTCTACCCTCGGCCTCTTGGCCTCTAGTTGCTGTGATGACCCTGTTGGAGGTGTGACCTCCTCTCTATCTCTCTTTTTTCCTCTCTCATCATTGAGAGGAGTATGCAAAACTGGGATTTGGGTTTGTTCAGTTTTCTGTGGAGGGGCTTGCTCTAATTACTAATCCTTTGATGTGCTGGGCTGCCCTGTCTCTACCTGTTGCTGTTCATCCATCTTCTCCTTTCCCTTTGCTGTAGTTGTTGTTGCTGGAGCTTGTTGGGTGTCCTATACAGCTAGAGCAGTAGAAGTGCCTTCTCCTGCTTGGACTGGTTGTTTGAACAAGACATGTTGACAAGAATCCAAGTCAAGAATTTTTTCCAGGTCTTTTACAGTCTGCTCCATTTTTTCTTCCTGAGTCAATTCCTCTACTATTGATTTAGGTACCCATTAATCTTGGTTGGCAAAGTGTTGTATTTGTGGGTATGGGAAATGCTTATAGGCTAGCAGCCTATATTTGACCCTCCTGACACTGATGAAACCTTCAGGGTTATAAGGGACCCACCAGAAGCTTCGTTTGAGTTTGAGCTGTTGCCCTAGTATTTGATCAGCTTCTTGCCAACCATCTTTCTTGTTCATGAAAAATGGGCCTAGGTGGTCTCTGAACTTTAGGTTGGCCTTCTTCTTGGCACTGTGGAAGTGTGTTAGATCAGAGTTTATAAGTTGTCTGTAGTATTCCAGGGCAAATAGCCTCATGGGCACATATTTTGGGAGCCTGTAGGGATAGAGCTCACAACCATAGATTCTAATGACTGTGTGATTTTGGTATAAGTACCAATCACCTATCTTGTAACTCCTGGATAGCTGCAAGTTTTTCTGCATATCCTTGGACAATCTGATAGGAGGGGTCCTCTTTAAGAGGCATGTGACTGGATACACAAACTGATCAATGAATTCACAGTATGAGTAGGGGGAATTCTAGACTTGGTGGAAGACTGAAGACCAGAAGATCACAGACCTCCTCTCACCCTGTGAGTCTAGCTTCTTGATGGAGCACTGGAAGCAATCTATTTGGCAGTACAAGAACAGGTGATAGATGTATGAGGAATATTTGAATATTGCCTCCCTCTTCAGTCTTATCAATTGATCATGTATCTTATTGGCAATGTATTTGGCATAATTGTATTTCATAGCAGGGGGCTTCACAAGGCTGTATGCAGAGAGCATAACCAACACAGTTAGATCAACATGTTTACTTGTAGTGAACCCTAGCACAGAGGTTAGCATATCTACCAGTAGCTTGCCAACCTCATTGAAATATGCATAGGAAAAAGGAGGTGGCCCAGAAGGTTGGCAGTCTGCCTTCATGAATTTCCTGGCTATTGCAGCAATGTCTGTGCTAGAGAGTTTGGAGCCCTCATCTAGAAAATAGTTCACGGAGAAGGGGTATAGCAGCTGGGTCTGCTTGTAGTTCAACATCTGGTTGATGGAATCTGGAGTTAGATAAAAGAGGATGCTTCCAGATGGAGACTTCACAGCCCTGAGTTTCTGGTGATAGTTTTCTGCACAGAGGTGGATGATTTTAGGGAAAATCTTCACAGAAGGCAGGAAGTAGGTGGGTAGATTAGATTGCTAGATGTCATACAGGTCATAGTTGTCCAAGTGACTGTTTGTTAGTTGGAAATATGTTTGCAAATGGCTTCTCTCTGCCACAAAGTCTGTGATGAGGGCATCACGTCGACCAGTGGCATAGCTTCTAGTTCTCTGTTAGGTGAAGTTATAGGCACCACATCCAGAGCAGCTGGAGTGGCCATTGTCTTGTTTTAGCTGAATGCTTACTGTATTTCAAGCTTGATGTGAATGCTGAGGAAATGGCTTACTGATCTCTGTTTGCAGTGAGTAGTTTGGCAGTGCATGGAGGCTGTTACAGGCTTAAATGAATCTGTGGGGCACTTTGTTTTGAAGAACCAGAGTGTGTTTGAGCTGGTTAGCTGGTTACTTGCAGAGAATTCCTTTAGCAGGGGTGAGGGAACTGTCAATTCAGTCTTCTAGCCAGTAGCTCGGCTTCTTTAGTTGTTGTTTGTGGAAAAAATGGTGAATTTCACAAAGGGTCACAGGTTTCTTCGAGACTTTCATCGCACAAGCGTTTCAGTGGCTTTTTAAGTAGATTTCATGGTGATTTTAACAATGTGGGTCCTTTGACTGAGTTCTTTATGCAGGAAAATAGGATTGCAAAGGAGAACAGTGGATAAAAGAGGATGCCTGCGGCAAATACCTGGTTTTAATGGCGTAGGAGGCGTTTGCACCGGTCGAATTGGAGGAATTGCAGGTACTTGGGTTGATAATGGAGACGGCAGCAACTTTGGCAAGTAGCTTTTGATTTTTGACCATTGTAGGTTGAATTTCGCATGCAGAGGAGCTCCAGAAGTCATAGAAAACAATGCGAAATAACGGTAAATTGATGCCTTTTTATGCATTTTTGGCATGTTGGCGCCTTTTTGTGATGACGTCATGCTGACGTTATCATGGGCCCGGGTACGGATGGGTGACGTGGCAGCTGACGTGGGTGCCCAGGTGGCAGTGGCACAGTGGCAGGGTGGACTGGGTGACACGGTGGCCAGGGGCGACGTGGAGGCTTGGTGGCGGCAAGGCGGGGTGACGTCACGCTGACTAGGGCGTGACGTCAGCGCAGGGGGAAGGTGGTAAGCGGTCTCCCGGGAGGGGTCTAGGGCGGTAAGTGGTTTGGAGGGGGGGCAGCGAACAGCGTGGGCGCCTGACGCGTGGCTGTGGTACGGCAGCAATACCGCCCATCCCCCAGATGCAAAAGGTCGAGCAGGTTCGCTGCAATATCGAACGCCCACCGTTGGATGGGCGGGGCGGCAGATCGTGCGGTGGGCGACAATCGCTAGGTGACGGTGTGTTAACAGCAGGGGACCTGCCCAATATTTAATTAGTGTTTAATTATATCGGGCGCGGGGTGGGTTTCGAACATTAGGTTTTGGGTTTTCTTGTTTATTAATGTTTTAATAATAATAAAAAAAACATTACAAACACAATCTAGAGAGCGGAAAGGGGTAAAGGGTTCTAGCAAGGGCGGGGATTTTGATTTTTTTGTCTTTTAACCATGGTTTTTTGCCAAAACCCATAGCTTTTAGGATGATTGAGGGTTAATACTAACCCTTGAGGGGTTAATATTTCCCAGGGAAGGGTTATGTAGCTATAGTGCTAGGGGGAGGGTTTTTATAGATATTTTTTGGGAATTTTTCATAGATTCTAATAGAATTAGGGAAAGGGGGAATTTAGGGAGCTAAATAGTATATTAGTGGTTAATATGGTTTGTGGGGTGAATGAAGGGGTAAAGCTAAGTTGTAATAGGTAAAACTTAACTTAGGATTTTGAGGATAAATGAAATGATGAGAAATATTTTTTACACAAAAAATGTGGCTTCTTTTCATGTTTGAACTTCATGGTTTGACCAAGTAGTTTGTGATGTAATGAAGTGGAACTGGACACCTGAGTAGATCTCAAGGTCCTTGGGGGTGTTAGTAAAATGAAGTTTGGGGGAAAATGGGGAAGTTAGACATGCTTCCAATGCTTGTCCTCCACTCTTTGCTTTTGATGCCAATACCCTGAGTGGCATAAGTCAATTGGTGATGGCTATCCATTTCTACAACCTTCCACTACTTACCCATCCTAGTAATCCTAACATTTTTTCTTCAAGGGTGGGTGCACTTGAATTAGCAAACCCTGATTGTCCTCTTTTTCTTTTGACTGCCCTCCTATCTAAAACCTACCCTTATTTCTTCCAAGGTCCCAGATTAAGCATTTGGGCACCTTTATTTCTCTACCTAGCTAGTCATCTGCCAAGCTTGAGCTGTTTGGTCAGGGAACATTCTCTATTCTACAGCAAGCAATTTAACCACGGCATGGTCCAGTTTAGATTGTTGGGCCATCCATCAAGTGTGATTAGCAGCAGTATTTGCCTAACATGACACTGCCAAATAAGCTAGTAGTGGCATTTTGACTGGCCACTTTCCTGGTCTTTAGTTTGGGGTTCATTTTCACTTTTCTCTTGTCCACTTGATTTTCTTGCCTTTTGATTATTCTTTTAAGGCATACCCTCTTTTCATTTTTTACTTTTTGTAGCATGTACTCAAAATATGGAACCTTTGCAGCCTGCAATGATGAACATATTTAGCCCTTCCACTGTCAATCATGAAAGATGAAACCTATTGGTATAGGAACCTAACAGTGGCTCCACTTGGGGATGGCTTTTCCTGGTGGATCTGATAAAGTCAGATTGGGACCCATTATGGGGTTGTTATGGTGTTGATGTGTTGAAGTTACAAGAGCACTACTAGCTATGGTTTAGTTGGTTGTTGATGCCTAGTAGTTAGAATGTTATTGAATCTATTTATTGTATTTCTAGCTTGAGACAAAGTATGAAATGTTGGAGTTGGAAAGAAGGTATCATTCTTGCGGAATTAATGTTTTGAGAAACATTATGTACAAATACAAGTTTGGGATAAGTCCCTAAAAACTTAAAAGTTTCTGAGTCTGAATAACTGCAAAGAATCTGGGTGTATATGGGTCCAGATATGTTGTTGATGTAGTTTTGTATATGGGTCAGATATAATGTGGGCTCAGCGGATGTATACAAGATTATGGATATTTAGGTTAATTGACGTTGTGCATATTTGTAGGAGCATCGTATCCAAAATTGATCCAAATATGTGCAGAGAAGGGTGGAATAAGTTGTATTTAGTGTGGGAAATATCTTCAGAGATGGAGGCTTGGGGGCCAAATTCCATCAAAAGTCGGTAGCAAACCTTGTGAAAAGTTCATGTAATGAAATTTAATAAAGGAAAAATAAGCCCACAGTTAAGGGACACTTATTCCAAGCTGAATGTTGAGCAAAGATATCCTAGTGGGAATCATTAGATGTGTTTTTTCCAAAGGAAATTGGCAAAGGCTAAGGCAAAGGAATTAAAAGTCAAAAAGACATTTTTGGCACATTTATTTATGAAAATAAAGGAAATTAGGAGAAGTAAGGTGAAAGGTCACAGGTTTCATGTGAGGAGGAAAATGAAGGAAAATAATGGAAAATGAAGAAAAGATAGGCCTCATTAATAAAAAGGCTTCTGAGGATCAGTGGGTAACCTTTTGTCAGTTCAAGTTTTGGAGCTCTCCCATTACTCTGTCTCTCTCTCTCACTCTTGGTCACTTATAGTTTTCTTGGAGCACTCTAGTTTTGGATCAAGGAAGGAAAAGTAAGAAAACGGAAAGGAAGGAAAGCAAGGATCAATGAAGGAAGATCATGATCAAGAAACTTCAATAGGAATACTTGTAGGTAACATATTGCATGCATGGTTTCCTCACTAGTTTTGACATGCATGGATTTGCATGTTGGTGTATGGTTCTCTTGATGTTGGTGGCATGGTTTTTTTGGGTTATGATAGTGGTTTCATCCTAGCCTTTCCTTTTTCTGGATGCCATGGTAAGTTGAGATGTTTATATCAGTTTTGAGCTTTGGTTTGTTGGATGGATTTCGGAATTGGAGGTGGAGGTGGTCTCAAGGTTCATTCCCAAAGGCCTAGGAATCCCTTGAAAAATTTTGGCGAGATGCATGGTAAAGCTTGAGGGAGAAGTCTCCATTTAGGGCTTAGGATTCGAGTTTCGATTGTAGTAAATCCTGAGAGACTAGTCTTGATTTAGGGCCTATTGATCAGGGATTGGATTGCGGTAAAGCCTGAGAGACAAGGAGATGGAAAATTCCTCAAGGATAGTGATGGATTCCAGATGGCATTCCAAGCTTGGTTTGATTGTGATCAGAGCATCAATTTTGGTTTGATTGTGTTTTGGTGAGGGTGGAGGTGGTTTAACCTCTGGATTCCCTTGGTTGTTTTTGGATTGGTTTACCCATGAGATCCCACATTCATTCTTGGAATATGGAATGTGGGTGACTAGTTGAAAGAAAGATTTGGTTCCTCCATGTCTACAGTCAGGTGGTATGTGGAAGTCTCAAACCTGGTTGGATTTTCCTATGATTAATGAAAGTAAATTTCTCTTTCTTTTGAACTTGTTTATATGTGTATTTAATGGTTTTTATATCTCTGCTATTTATATGGTTTTATGCTAGTTATAAGCTTGGTTAATTGACTGGTTCATGTCATGGTTATCTAATGTATTTACTTGTAATTGTTAAATTAATGGATGAAAGAGCTAATTGATGTTATATCAATCCAATGGAGAAGGTGGTGATCCTTATTGTCTTGTTTCGTAAGAGTTTTCAGTCATTCATGCTTTGTCTTGTATCCTAGACCTATAGGTTGCATTGATGCCAAGTGTTTGACAAAATGTTAGTCCTGTTTGGGGATGGTCAGTCCTAGTCTTAAGGTTTATTCTTGGTTTAGTAGTCTTGTCATAATGTCTTTGATGGATTATGAAATTTATAACAAGTTTTGGTTAGTGGTCGGAATTTTGGGCTAGAAAAGTGCCTTGAATTCTGTGGATGTTGGCACACGTATGCTGGGAAAAGTCCCTGGACACTGGCTTGCCAGCTTGTGAGAGCATCCAAAGGCCCCTAGATCCTGGCATGCATATAGCATGACAATGTATAGAGTTCAAGAGGTATAAAAGATCAGTGAGACCTAGGGACAGGATGTCTTAGTGGTTAGGATGTCTCATGGGGGTTTTGCTACTGATGTGGAAGGTATGATTGATGTGTTCTATCAATTCCATTTCCTTAAAGTCATCAAGGAGGTTGAATCCCTATATAGTGGCCTCTCTCATCGCATGTTTACCCTGATTATTCAGTTACTTGGGTAGATGTGGGAAAGGGGTGGTTATAAATTTCATATGAAGATATGGGGTCAAGCCCTCTTTGAGAAAGTGTGGTGCGAGGTTGGATTACATTGCAAATGGTAGATGCATGTGGGAATCTAGGGAATCCGGTACTGAGTGCAAAGATACAAGTCTAGAGGCCTAAATGTGCTTGTAGAGAGGAGAGAGTCTAGGGATCTAAGGATCTAGAAGATTTTCCAAGTGAAAATGTCACACGCACTGTAAGAACCAAAATCCATACTATATATTTTACTTTATTTTATTTTATTTTTTTTCACAAAAAAATACAACCAGAAGATAAACACATTAGGAATTCATTTCAGGAAACATAACATAACATTTACATACATTTAACTAAGACCAAAATAGCATTGCAACACATATGTACCGTTCACCAGAAGATGAGACTCCGCTTGCCTTGTTGTTGCTAGTATTCCCTTGTTGTCGGTCACCTTCGCGAATGAATGGCGATGTACTTGATCCGAATGTGATGACCCACCGGTTAACCTCCCAGCCTACTCCTTGGGTACTCTTCTTCCCTGCGGCCCTCGAGCTGCAATGAGGTTGTATAATGGAGGATTGCAACAGTTGGTAGAGGAGAGCACTCCTTGGCTCAAGAGTCCCCTCTCTAAAATCCTCTACCTCACCAAACTCACTATAGGATCGTAATCACTGCCTTGACATCATCTCATCCATCCAACAATAGGTTTCCCCAAAAGGCCCCTTCTCTCATGGCATGCCCCTTCTTTTATAGGAGTCCTCATAGGTGACACTTGGCATGTCATGCATAATTAGTTATTTTTTATAATTCAATAGCTTGATTATTCACCCACCCAAGTGTCACTCTCTCATCAAGGGTCTCCCAAAATTATTTACTTAAATTTTAATTTAAAACTAATATTTTCCTCACCTCAACAAGATTCCTATTTCTTCTCCTAGTTGCCTCTTTATCCCCCTTTTTATTCCTTAATTTGGGTTCATTACTAAATTCAATTAATGAGTCAAGATTTGATCCCCTATATACCCCCTTAATTTAACTCAAGTTATCTCTTAGATGGATATTCTTATGTTGGTTGTTGCCACATGGATGTTCTCTGCATTTCTCTAAATTTAATTTATTATTCTTATTTTAATTCACCTTCCTCTTCTCTTAATTAAGCTTAATTAGTTTAAGATTAATCTTTATCCTTACAATTATGTCCCTCTTTCCCCTTTTACCTAATTAAACTACATAATCTACGTAATATTTTCCAACATGGGGAGGGTAGATGATTTTAAGATAAAATATTTTATTTCTTCCTATGATCCTCTTAACCCAAGTTTTATTCTTCATTTAATTACCTCAGTTTCTAACATCATTTACCCTTGATGTAAATTTACCTAGTTTTCATTTCTTGATTATATTTATTAATTTATTTTTTTAATGATTCCAAGGTGCCAAGTTTGGGTTGTGCCCTTCAAGAACATCCCTTGAAGCTCCAAGGGTGCCACGCCTAACAATTTATTTGTGATGCCAAGGGTGCAAAGTTGGTCGTGCCCTTCAAGAAATTCCCTTGAAGTTCCAAGGGTGCCATGCCTAACATTTTATTTGTGATGCAAAGGGTGCCAAGTCAGTCGTGCCCTTCAAGAAATTCCCTTGAAGTTCCAAGGGTGCCACACCACTTGCCCTTCAAGCATTCAGTGACTACGATGGGGAAAGTATAGGTGCAACATCATAGACCGCTATCATCTCTTATGTTGCCTACTATAGTGAGACTAATGGTGTCGGGGATCAAGGAATCCGCCTTGATGCGCGCCCCCGGTAAAATCCTCATGAGCGACCCAACTTAGGGACCTGCCCTCATGGCATCGTGATCTTCAAGGTGAAGGTGTTTCAACCCTTCCAGCCCAAGTCATGATGGGAGTGCTAGTGGGTGAGATCAGGGACACTGTCCCACCCCTCCCATGTAGTTCCATCCACTTGTACAAGCCCATCACCCATATGTGAGTCATTCGGCCAAGCAACTAATCCGTGCCTACAACCATTAACATATCATCAGAACATCGATAAACATATATAACAGGTTTCAAAATCGACTTAGAATTTCAAAGATAATATAATATAAATTTTCATCAAACTAGGTGTCACCAACTCGTCATATGTGAGTGCCTCTGATGGTTTCCTGCCATACTCAATAATCATCAGTAACAAGGTTTCTTAGTGTTAGTCATTGTCATAATAGCATCATTAACATCACCTAGTCAATCGCATCATTGCTTATTGTGAACCAGAACTAATGCAAGTAGGTAACATGGGGGCACATCCATCATGGCTATCATCATCATAACATCAATGGAAACATACCTATCCATCAAAGCTATTATCATCATGATATTAGTAGAGAGCATACATATCCATCATTGCTATAATCATCATAATATCAATAGATACATACATAACCATTAATGCTATCTTAATCATAAATGGAAGACATACATAAACATCACAACCACTAATAATAGATTCATGTCCGGATCATCATCCTGAGGTCCTCAAAGAATAAAGTGTGGGCCTTAGGGCTAAATAAATGTTAATGACATACCATTGGCAGTCAACTAGAGCGGGGCACTACATACACCCCCTCTTAATAATGGACTTCGTCTCGAAGTCCTTGGAATAGGTAAGGAAGATGGTGACACATCTCTTTGGTGTCCTCCAAAGTGGTTCAATTGGGCCTATAGCTATCCCACTAGACCTTAACCTGGTCCACTAACAGTCATCTAAGCTGCAAGGTGCATTGATCCAGTATGCGAACTGGTTCGGCCATCATTGTTCCCTCGTCCGAAACTTGAAATGACCAAAGTCAATAACATGCGAAGGATCTTGAAATATAATGATGCAAAACAGAAACATGAAACACTTCATGCATACGCACTAAAGATGGAGGTAGCTTGTATGCTACCGGCCCTTTCCTTTCTAAGATTTCAAAAAGGTCCCCTCCATAAATTATACTTTTTGACCCCTCTTTTAGCACATATAACAACATACTACATCAACCATAACAACATTTTGAACATAAATAATATATATTCTTCCATTCAAAAAAATTTACATATATAAAACAATAAATCAATGGATTTTGAAATTTTAGAAAATTAGAAACAATCAAACAATAAAATAAATATAGAGACAACAAAATGAGGCTACTCTTTATTTACTTAATAAGTATGAATATATGAATAAATTTATTATAAAAAAATTATTTTATAAAGTCATACTCAGAGCTTATTATACATCACAATTAATTAATTAATTTATTAATAAATAAATAAATTGATAATTGGTTTTGTATTCGAGTAAATTGTGCATCCAACTACATACAAATTGTAGAATAATAAGTGAAAACTCACCATATAGACATTCAAATTATACACCCAAACAAGTGACAATGGGCAAATACACAGAGTCCGTAATAATTTAGTTTACAAATACACCATACACCCAACCACATACAAAATTAGATACCAAATAACGGGTATGGAATATTCTCATATATATGCATAGAAATTTTATTTTATTTTATTTTTTTTCAATCTCGATACTATACACAATATTTAATTATAAATTATAAATACAAAAAAATAATTTTATAAATTTCCTTTTTATATTATGCAGGTGAGATTATTTATATTTACTTAATTTAAATAGATAATTATATTTCATCATCATCTCTCGCTTTCCAAACTGTTGGGTTGAACCAAAGGTCTAAATTGACATTAAAAGGAAAATATTTTGATGTAACAAGGAAAATGAAAAGTGAGGACAGTGTTAATTTGTAAGCAGGTAAATTTCTAAATAGCCAAGAAGCTAAATTTCTAAATAGCCATCACAAAATCAGGACGACAATATTGGATTTCTCAAATCAAATTTTGCTCATATTTTTGAATTCGCGCGGAACATTATTGAAAATGGACATTATTTTATGTTTTTGAGAACAAAAAAATGAATCTGGGAACTGTTTCTTCTTTAAAGAACAATTAAAATATGGCGCAAATGGGTTACACTTGTCCATCAACGTGGGTTATACAAAATAAGATCTGATGTTGCTTAGCAGTTTTGTAGGCCACTCATTCTTGCACTTCTAGTTCAACATCAGTTCAAGAAACCCTTTATCTTGAATATCTAATATCACTACTAGATCTGATGAAAGCATAGGTGTCTTCAAAGCTGAAGAGCATTGAAGAGTTGGGTCAGCGAGAACGGTTCAAATGTCTTCATATTTCATTGCATACTAGAGGAAATCTGAATCCACACGTTGTAAATTTTGGCGAAAGGGGTGTGGCGATATGAGAAGATATTGTGAAATAAATATGCACACAATAAAGTTTGGTAAGAGTAATGCATTTGATAAAGGTAATGCATCGATGGTATCTTACTTACAGGATTGGTTATGGTAATAAGTAGCTAAACTCAAGTTATAGATTCAAAACGCCCTTTATGGCCCCTGGGTTTTGATTGCATTTCATTTTAATTTCATGGGTTCCTTTGCATTTTGTAATGGATTTAAAATTAGCGTACCTAGGCTATCCACTCATAAGAGCTTTATAATGAGGTTTGGTGCAGCGACCAAGACAGTTGAAGTGGTAATTTCTCCACTAAAATTCAATTTATCTCTCATGATAACTAAGAATGGTTCAATGTCTCATATAGATGCTCCAACAAAAACGGGCGCTAACAAAGGCAGCATCCTTTCGCACAGGAGGATGCTCTGTTTCTTAGCATTAGTTTCCTCACCTTGCACTTCCCCAAGCAATGGGTCATTTTTCCCGTATTGAAAAATCGCGTATTTATGAGAAAACGGTTCCAGCACACTAATTCCCTACCCTGGTAAATTGCTTTTGAGCTCAATCTGTCTGAGCTGGGAAACATCTTTCGATTTATCGCAAAGGCCGAAGGCCGGAGTCCGCACTCAAATCTCGCTGATAATGGAAGCAGTCAAGATTTCCTTATAATAATTTTCGGCTTCAAGAAAGCCTTTGTACAGTGAAATGCGGGAGCTGGGCAATGGCTGCGACCAAGTTTTCTATTAACTGATGTCAATAAGCTTGCCGGCAACAAAGGGGGTATCGAAACAATGTGAAAAATGAAGGAAGGATGATTTTAACAGTTTTAGGCTGTGGCTTTCTGTGATTTATTCATAAACGGGGGGCGGATGGCCAAGCACGTTTATCAAGTTTGGAAAGGCAGTAATAATATTTTTTTTTTCTTTGTGGAAGACTCATATTTGGACCTGATGTACGGTATTTGGTTGTCACGCTGTTCCTGATTGTTATTCCCGTTGCAATATTTTGCGTCTTTGTTGGTGGGAAACTTTTGCACAAATTTCTGGGGTACAAAAGTGGTTATGCAATTCTTGTAGTGACATAATACAATTTATGTGCTGGTGCTACTCTTGCTTACCTCTGCCAGGGATCCAAGTATTGTTCCATGTGCTCCACATCCACCAGAGCCTGAAGATATTTTTGATTATGCAAATTCTCCTGCAGAATGGGCAGGTGGCCAGACACCATGATTAATATTACCATGCACAAAGGATGTTACTGTGAATGGAGTGACAGTTAAAGTCAAGTACTGTGATACTTGTAGGAAGGAAGCCCTCGTATGCTTTGATAATTATTTAATGAAAAGCAGATTTGAAGGGCAGAAATATTTTGTTTGCATGTGTCGAAATTGGTTTCATACGCTTCCACTAGTTATTTTATTTGTCAGTGAAAAAAATCACAGTAGTGTATTTTATTCAGTAAACTGTAATTTAAATTAATTTTCACCAAAGAAATTACTAGGAAGTAATTTACAAAATTACTATGGGGTAAACTACTATGGTTGGGAAATTTCACACTGAATTCTAGTGATGGCAAACTAGAAAAGGTCGAAAACATATAATGTTTAGTCTTCTTCCATAGCAAATTGCTCTAGTAAAAAAAAGGCTATTAAATTCAAGGAGGGCATCTTAGCCTCAAATTCTATGAACTTCGCATTATCTGAAAGCTAAAAATTGTAATTTATCCTATGCATTTCCACCACGATGCATATTCTGGTTTTTTAGAAAATACAAATATGTTCAACAAACCAATTTATGGCTTGCGTATTGGCCCTTGCAAAGGTTTGATTGGACAATTTTTTTTTGTGTGTAGATGGTGAGACTTAGGGGTCAACGATGCAACCTACCCTTCTTCTATGGGTCATGGTCCCACATGACATGGATACGCATATAAGCCCTTTCCTTGAAATCAATCTAGAGATAAAGAAGGTCCAAAATGGCTCAACATTGAAATTGGATGCCCCAGTGATAAGACAAAGCCATTAGTCTAATTATTGAGTGCATAAAAAAAATGGAATTTGATTTGAAGTCATTAGCTCCTTCATGGCATAATGGCTAAATACTTGCAAATCTTTCCCCATTGTTCAATCTCCCTCATGACAAATTCGGTTGTGTATGATATTTGCATTAGTGCAAGAGGCTGTCTTGGCCTCACTTGACCTTTTCATTCTGCAGACAAGTCAGAGGTTTCTAATGGCTTATTCTTTAACATTTTAATGTTTGCAGATTTTTATAATATATGTTAAGACATGCCTAACCCTAAATTGTGCACTTTTGACTTTTCCAACAGTTAGCATTTTACTCATATGGTTAGATTTTACTGCTTGGTTTAATGCTCATATATATAGAAGGACTGTTATGACTTACTCTCCCTAATAGCCGAAAACCACAAATGCATATAAAGTTACATTTATGGAAAAATAGATTGTTTAGCATGCAATGGAAACTATTAAAGCTCTAGGATTAATTGGTAAACATTATTTACATTTGAAAACCTCAAACAAGGGAATGCCACGTACCCAGTACCAAACTTCCCATTCGGCCAATGGAACAGTGGTCAACAAAACTTGATATCCAAAGCCATTATCAACACAGTAAAAGTCAGATAAGGTCCTGGCTCACTATTGTGCTTCCATGAAATTTGGCATGTTTGTTGGTCATATTTAGAAGTGATAAAAAAAAAAAAGAGAATGCCTTACTAATATGCATTGATTCTATCAGGTAATAGCCTAGAGGGTTAATCAGAAACCAGAGGGGTAAGCATACTGAGATATGGTCTCCTTGATACCAGGAATGTGCTTCGATACCAAAAAGGTGGAAAAATCAAGCCTGATTGCAATATTTTCTTCTAACATCAATTCAAAGTCTAGTGCAAATGTGTGTGTCCTTGCAGATTCAACACTCATATCAGTCAATATAGTTTGGCACAACAAAAAAAACTGCAGATGGTATTCATTCAATGTTATGTACAATTATAGAGCTGAAGTTTCGTCACATTTTTAAGCTTCTTGACAGAAGATTCAAACATACAAGGTATAAATTAAAATTCCAAGGATTGCCTGCCTGAATTCTATGCCGCTACTACTTGTATATATAGGAATGTGCTTTTATATCAAATATGTGGACAAACTCAAACATGATTGAAATATCTGCTCCCGGTACTAAAGTCTAAGATCTAACCTTGGTGGGTTGATGATGTATGAGCATCGGAATAAGCTAGCAATGTAAAAAATCTGTTCACATGTTGTGGCTTGACGAAGTGAATTTCATTTACTGTTTGGTCAATTTTAGGGTTGATTTTCAAATAGCTTGTTATTATTGTAATAAGAAGACTATTTTATTTAGATTAAGTGATAAAATCTTTCGAACAGGTGTAAGCCAGAATTAGAGATAGGATATTATGTTAAGATCTTTATTAATAAATAGAAGATTTCATTTAAGCTATTATTAGAAAATTAATGTGATAGGGGAGAAGAGTTAGGCGAGGTTTTTGTGGAGCGAAAAGCTCAGATTAGTGGAGTAGTTATGTTAAAAAAAATCGAACAGATATCAATCTAGGGGGATTTTTGCGAGCAAGACTCTGTTTCAATTTAAATATAAAGCTCTATTTCATTTTATATATAAAAAAATCTACAACTGTGATTTGTGTACAATCGAGGGACAGATCTGGAAATTCGATCTGGTTGATCTGTGTAATTAATGGAATAGATGTGGCCTGTGTTAATTGTATGCAGCGTAATGCGCTGACAATTGCCTGAAGTGGTTTGAACTATGGTTTTTATTTAAAATTGTTAAAATATCTGTGTTATCAAAAATTGTACTAGTTAAATTTTGTGAGTGAAATCTTTTCCCACAGAGAACAGCTTAGAATAGACTGTGCAGATTATTAGGGACAACACCGAATTATGGAAATTGCAGATTCCTAAAATCTCGCATCAAAGTTCTGGATATTGTCAATTGTCAGTTGTAATATCAATAAGGCGATTCCAACTGCAGTTGAGGACACAATAGATCTGTGGTAATAGATGAGATTAGATATTCACTAGTTTTGCGATTAGCAACTCCAGCAGTTTCGCATTGGAGCATAGAAAACGCCAAATTATTGTGGCATATCGAATTAAATGGTTGATTCGATATTGGACAACCAGATCTGGTAACTATCCATAGTATTATGTTTTGAAAATAGCCATTTGGGAAAATCGATGATTGACACCATATCAGCGCAGATTGAAGGGAGCGTATATCGAGTTTGTGTGATATTGCATTGGAATAGTTAAAAACATAAACTTGGGCGCATACTGTATCTCCAGGTGTGCATACTGTATCTCCAGGTGTGCATACTGTATCTCCAGGTGTGAACGAATTTAGTTGGTAGAACCAGACCTGTGGTAGCGATATATATAATATCTATTGATTAACAGTGTTCAACATTGTTTTGAAGGTTTTATGTTAGATCTGCATTTTTCTAATTAAGAGAATAGAAATATTCCCAGATTATTAAAAATCTTGATTCTGATTCATATAAAGGGCTTTATTCATTAGATTGTATTACTTACCTAAGGTGAATTGGGAGTGTTCTTAAAACTAATAAAGTTACTGTTGCGTCAGTTGAATTGATTCAAAGTCTAGTGTAAACAAAATGCTATAATACACAAGTTATGACAAAAAGTAACACAATAATGGAAGATCAGTGGTACGCAAATGATCTACAGACAATATTTTACAATGATGCAGTACTAATATTCAAGGGATGTTCAACCACTAACAAAAGAATGGACATATAAACTTAAATTTTAAGAAAATTATAAATAGCTTGTGTTGGGTCCCTATAATACTAGTGATTACCCCATTACTATTGTAGTTATACCCCTTATTTATATTGTTTTGCCCCTATTACCCCCATATTGTTATTTCTGTGCCCCATAGAATCCCTCTATTGTTATTTTTGTGGCTTTATATTATTATTGTTAGGTCGACTGGATTATATTGTGACTCCTTAGACTCCTATATATAGAAAGGAGGTTTTTTCATTTGTATCATCCAAGAATTGTTCATTTATGTAATGAAAAGGAGGTTGCCCCCTCGAAGAGGCTGAATTCTAA
>APFE031071069.1:3020-23009 GCA_000404065.3 Pinus taeda
GTGAGGCACCTGAGTCAAACATAACATTATGCAAGATTTTTTCATGTATGTGCAGACTGACATAAAAGGGTGGAACAGATCCATATGTTGATTTCCCATTGACTTCTGGACCAAACAACAGCTCAGGGGTATCATCTAAAACATTAATATCATCCCTGACTTGTGGCATTTGAAGTAACTTTTGAATTTGTTTCCTATAGACATCATGCTTGGCAAGTTCAGAGAGGGGCATGGGTATTTTAAGTTTGCCAATCTTTGCTTCTAAGTTAAATGGTTTCTCCAATGGAACCCTTGCATTAGCAGTAGCAGACTTTTCCTTGTCAAGAGTGTTTTCTTTTTGAATGTCAGTGTTATGATGAATGACGGCTTGTGGCATGTCTGCTTTGGGAAGATTTTTAGGAATGATGCTCCCCTCTTCTTTTGAGGAAGAAGGAGGCAGAGGCTGGCCCATAGAAGGCTGCACGTCTGTCATGTCCTCTATAGTTACTTGATGCGGGTTTGGGACAGTCGTATCAGCTGGTTCTGTTATGATCACCTTGCCTTTAATTTTGTTGGGTTGTTTGCTCTCTTTTGTTCTGCCAGGTGTAGGGACATCAATGGTCCTTGTTCTCAACTTATATTATTTGTGCACCTCATATACAGCAGTATCATAACCTTGTTTAAAATCAAAAGACTCACCAGACTTAGTCATCTTGGTAGTCCTGGTCTTCTTGAGTCAGAAAAATTTGTTGCTCATTTTTTGAATCTATCAAGTTCATGTGAGTCTGCTCTGTTGGCTAACTGGATGTGGACGCTTCCGCATAGTTTTCTTGGAAAGGAGGCCTAATATTATGGTCAGGACTAGCCTTTCCAGCGTTTGGGTTTTGAGTTTTTCTGAAATTTTGGTTCCTTATGGCATTGGACTGTTGTCCTTCCCATGATGTTTTCCTCTCAACATTCTCTACTCTGTCTCCCAGCCTATGGATGCCACTGATAATAACATCTAGCTTCTGCTCGAAGGCTGAGGGTTCTTCATTAAAGGTGTTTCTTCTCTCAGTTCTGGCTCTGTTTCTTTTGGCAATTAGATTTGCCTCCACGCTAACAGCAATGTTTTGCATTTCTGCGAGGCTTTGAGGGGCTCTTTCCCTTAACTGATAAGCCTTTTCAGCATCAAGACCATCAGGGAATTTGTACAAGGCTAGATCAGGTGGGGGTCTCAAGTTCTGTGGTATTGCATTGTAAACATTATTGAACCTTGCACAATAGTCCAACATGGTTTCCTGAGGGCCTCTTTTGATGGTGTCATATTCTGATAATATGTGCAAGGGGTCTTTATTTTTCTCCCATATGTTGATAAATGACTGGTATAAGGCTTCTGGGTCTCCTATGGAATTGGCTGGGAGTGCTCTAAACCAAGTCCTAACATCGCCTGTTAGACTTTGAACAAAAATTTTCATTCTCACGCTATCATCGTCAATCTCATAGCTCTCAAAGTAGTCCTGCATTTTCTTTGTGTGCTGAAGGGCCTTGCAGGCACTTGTGCCATCAAAATAGGTTATTTTGGTCTGATAATCCTAAGGCATAGCCCCGGGATTAGCAGGCAGGTGTAAAGGTGCATATCTGTTAGCCATGTTAACAGGGATAAGGGGAACAACAGGGATGAGAGGAACAACTGGAACAACTGAGATAATAGGAGTAGTAGTGGTAGTATCAGTAAAGGATGGAGGTGTAGAAGAGGTGCCTGGAGAAGTCGATGATGAACAAGGGGAAGATGGGGTTGAATGAAATAGAACTTTGACAGGGGTCGGAACACAGCTTGGATGAACTGTTTCCGGACTAGAAGCAGTAGGGTCTTCTTGTTGCTCTTGTTTTCGAAGGATCTTAGGAATTATATTGGGGTTTTCAAAAACAGCTAGGGGATTTGGGTCTGGATTTGATCTTGTGTAACGTGAATGCTTCTTGGGAGCCAGCTTCTAGCTTGTTTTTTGGGAATTTTTCTAAGAACACAGGTCCACCGAGACCTTTAAAGGTCGGTCTCTTCCTCTGCGGAGCTTCGGACTGGTTTTGTGAGATTAACTGAGGAAATCCCCAGTGGAGTCACCATTATGTTATCACTCAGGTTGTCCCTAAGCTCCTGAAGGGATACAACCGAGGTAACCACAAACCAATCTTTGGATTGCAGATTCTAGCCCACCTGCAATCAGAGAGGGCTCTCTCTTAATGATTTAGCTTTGTCGATGATGATTTTAGGCTAGATATTGGGTTCAGTGGGTTTTGTTTGAGTTTGGATGGAGTTTGAATGGAAGGAAGTCGCATTCAAGAAAAGAGGCGTGCATAGGGTGATAAGTTTCAAACCATTGGGCATGGAGTCATGGATCAAGGCTGGCTGTTGCATTTTCTTGGTGACAAGAGGATTATAGAGCAGGATAGCTACACATGAAACAATACCAATTTGCTGAAAAGATGGGATGAAAGTCAGAAATGAAAGGCAATTAAGAATATTTCATCAGCTAACAGAGAAGGGAGGTGAATGAATGGTTGTCCAGGAGCAGTTAAGAATTCCTAAACTAACATTCATTCCTAAACTAACATTCATATGTGAAAGAAACAGTGTAAACATGATCATTTAAGTATGCATATTTGTAACTATTCCTGATGAAAACATGTAGAAATCACAGAAATTGAGCATAGGGTGCTGCCAAGCAAATCCTAAACTATTCTTCCTTTCTGTAATTTTAGATGGTGAAACATAGATGATGAAACAAACATGAAAAATAAACAGAGTTAAGGAACACTTATTGAATCATGTAGAAGCACAGGAATTCCATAGTCACTCTTCAGCCAATCAAACACAATACATAGTTCATTCTCCGAGCTCTTAAGCAATCTTTGATTATAGAAATTATCACATATAGAGTGCGAGTCTTTGCTCAAGCGAAACAATCAAACCAATAAAGACCAACCCTCATTACATTTTTCAGGGTGGTATATATAGGTAAAATATCTAAAAGTATTTATTACAACTGACCTAAACAGGTCTGTGGGAAAGCTTTTATACCTAAACTTGTGCTGGAATTAAATGCAAATAAATATCCTTTAGGCTGCATCAAAGGCAGCTGCATCAAAAGTGAGTTATTGTGGTGTCCTCTGTGGCTTAGTGTAGTGCTCTTTTAATAACTGTGCATTGAGTTCTTGTCCACTGATCTTCTGTGGCTTTTAATTGTGCAGTCATTTGTGCTGGCGAGCTTTGAATGGTTCCTTAACCGCTTCTTGACTTTCAAGGTTTTTCTTTTAATGCTTCATTCGCCTCGAGCCCTGAGAAGATCTTCGCTGATACACTTTGCCGCAACACTGATACTCTTTGACATGGTTTTTGGCTTCACGTCTGCTCTGATACTCTTTAATATCTGAACCGGGTCTCTCTCTTTCTTCTGATATGTTAAAAACTGCAAAATCAGGCTTTTTCTGCCTTTTTTGTCAAAATGGCTAAGCGCTAATCGCGCATCGAAAACTGCCCCTGTTTCTCATTTTGGGCCTCCGGAGCTTGATTTTTGCACTTGCGTGTTTTTTCAGCTGATGACGTCAGCATGACGTCAGCATTGGGGTCCTCTTGTACTGTGATGATGTCAGTAGGGTGACGTGGCAGTACGGCAGGGTGATGACGTGGCGGGACACGGTGGCAGGGTGATGTCAGCAAGGTGCAGGCAGGAAGGGGTGAGCTGGAAGCGATGTGGCAGGGTGACGCGGCAGAATGACATGGTGCCTACGTCACATAAGGGGAAGGTGGTTTCTAGTTGGCATCGGACCGCTTTTTGTACGAAGGTGGTATTTGTCAGGGGCGGCCCGATGCAATGGGATGCCACCAGCTGTCCCGGTGTACGTCAGTAAAACCATCGGACATTGGGTGCTAACTATCCATCACAAAAGGGCGCCCGATATGCATGAGGGCTGTCGGATCTGGGAGGGCTGATCCGAAGGTGGACGGGAGGAGAAGATGCACGGGTTTTAATGAAATAGCACACGCGATAAAGTTTAATATTTGTGGCCGTGGGTGGGTTTGGACTTTAGGTTAACGATTAATATGTTTCGGTGCTTTGGTTATTTATTAATCAAACATTAATAAATCCCAAAAATGTGATGCGCGGGGGTTGGTTAATGCATTTGGAAGGGGTTTTTTGTGTTCTGGAAGGAGTCCAAACACCTCGGAGGGGAAGTTTACGTAGAGATGAGGGTTCTTACTAAGATCCAGGTGAACTTAGTAATTCCCAAGGGGATATTTATGGTTATGTTTCAACCAGAGGGAGGGGATATTTACATAGGGGAATTATTACCATAGTTTTAGTAGGGGGAAGGGAAATAGGTAGGGATTTACATAATAATGTCAAGAGTTAATATGAAAATGACAAGAAAGCGCTAAGTCTCGGAGGTCTTAGGCTTTAAAGGGGATATAGAACTTTGTAGAGCAAGTATGGACCCTCCTTGAGTAAAGCAGATCTTTACCAAGGGAAATGATATAGAAAATGATGAATCTAAGAGATATCAAGCAGACCTTGACCTCTTTGGGGAAGTTAGTGAATGATTTATGGAAGAAGAAGAAGGGGAAGTTAGTTATGCCTTGCTTGAGCTCCTCCATAGGATTCTTGCCTTGCAATACTGATTTGAATAGATATACACTTGAAAACACAAAACTGATCACAATCATTGATTCTGCAACCACAAAACTACCTACCCAGCCTACTTACCTAACATTTTCTTCTTTTGGTTTGGGTGCACTTAGACTTGTAGACCCAGCTTTTCAAATTTTTCTTTTGCACCGTCCTCCTATCTATATCTACACTTATTTCTTCCAGGGGCTCAGATTAGGCTTTTGAGCGCCCTTGCTTCTCTAATTATCTAAGAATCTGCCAAGATTAAGCTGTTTGGACAGATTATTCATTCTCTATATTCTAAAACAGGAAACTGAAACCTAGGGAGACCAAGATTAAGCTGTTTGGACCTCCCTTTAGCTGAAAATTCTACAAAATGGAATAAATCTTCAAAATTGGAATGCAGCAGTTGAACTTAGACTAACACGCTTTCATGGCCTCCTTCTTTGGTGTCTATTAGCAAATATGGAGCATTGCAGCATGCAAAGTATGACATATTTGACCTGTAAAAATGTCAATCATGAAAAATGAGTAACTTGCTGTAGCAAGAGGCTAACAGGTTATACAGTGACAGATAGAGTGCCATACATCTTGCAAAGAACTCTACATTTTATTCCAAGACTAAACATATATAGATCAAGTACCATTTCATACAGTCAGCATTGGAAGATGGACATTTCAAGATGGAAAAGATACACACTAGCCAGAATCTTACAGATATGTTAACAAAAGTTGTAACCAGGGAAAAACTGAGAATCAGCTCAATTTCAATTGGTCTTCAAGTATTATGAAGAATATGAGAAACAACTAGGTCTAAAGTGGAGTCATCGTCCAGCAAATGAAGCAGCAATGGAGTTGCTATAATCAGTCTCCAAGTGGAAGATTGTTGTGTGTTGAGCTTGATTATATTCTATATTCAAAGGTATTGCTGCATTGGACCCCTGTTCATAATGGGGCAGCAACGCTACCCGTAAAATATTCACGGCAGGGGGGGTCCAAGGGGGGGCGGCTACGACCTTTGGGAGCCCCCCCTTGGCACAGGGTTCAGGGTCACTACCCTTGAAGCTAAAAATAGATGTACAATTTCCTTGTAAAGCATTGTAATTTCATAGTCAATCTGGGTCGTTCATTAGGCAGAGATATGATGGTAGAAGTTACGTTTAATTGAGGGATTTTTACCCTAGAAGGAAACCCATCGCTATATATGAGGGAATTGTATTTCGTCTATGTAGATGTTTACTCTGAGCAAGAGAGAAGAGGGAATTACAACGGATCTGCTGTAGGTTGTATCTCTTTAGTTTGATGGATAATATAAAAGGAAGGATTCTTTGTTTCTCCATAGATGTAGCCAAAATTGGGTGAACCACATATATCTGTGTCTCTCTTATTTTATGCGTTTTATGTGTTTATGTTTCTGCAATATTTTATGTGTTCCATTGCTCTATAATATATAATTTTCTAACAACAATAACTCATACATAGGTATTTCCAGAATAATTCTCTTTATTGATTTTTATATCTCCTTTACAGACTTTGACTACCCTACGTACACAGCTACAGGGGTCTGCTTACTCAGTTGCGGACTTCTACTCTAGGTCTCTATGCACTGAGCTGTAGAGCCTCTTTCCTATGTTAAGACTCTTTGATTTTAGCTTTCACAGATCGATTATATTAATTAACTGCCAAAAACTACCAAGAACTGCCTTAGACTCTTCTAATACTCTCCTTTTTATACATTTCCATGGTCCGCGGACCAAGAGTGGATCTCATAAAGCCGACACAAGTTACCTAAACTAAGGGCACAAACCCTTGAGGCCTCTTTACATCTTCATGCTCTGCAGCCACAAAATGTGGATAATTTATATTCTTTACACAAAACTTGGGCCTTTAGCCCCAAAACTTGGGCTTTTTAACCCCAAAATTGACCCTAAGGGACCTGTTCCCAACATTCCCTCTCTCTCTTCCTTCATATCACTCCCACTTTCCCACCTCACTCTCTTTGCCCCCCATCACTCTCTCTTTCTCTCTCTCTGCCATCCAACTTTTTCACTATCTCCCTCCCTCTCTCCGCCCCCTCCCCAACTCTCTCTATTAAACATATATTTTGCATCAGTTATGTCAAATAAAATAAAATGATGAAAAACTTTAAAAAATCATGCACTATATTTAATCTATTATAATTAGTCAATTTGCTTGCTCTTATCCTTGGATCCTTAGCTAATATGGATCTATGTTGGTTATCTCTCTCTCTCTCTACATCTATATATATATATATATAACCGACATAGATCCATCTTAGCTTAATTTTATTAAAACCTTAATTTAATTTCTATATTTTTAGTAGTCATAAGAACAGGGTTTAGATATATCTCTAATTGTAACATTTTCCCTTTTAGATTCAATTAAAAAATGTTGTAAAATTAAATTAAAATAAAGTATTTTTACTATGAAATAAGATATGGCTTTTTGGCATGTGGTATTGATAAACCATGATATTGTAACAAAATTCATCGTTAAAAATATTGTCATATTGTTATAAAATATTTTGATTGTGAAATCATTTATGTTTTTTTGGCATGTGGTATTGATAATCCATGGTATTGACCCATGTTATTGTAACAAAGGATATTTTTTACAAGTTAATAATATCTACTGTAATGTGTGGGTGAACATCCACTGTTAAGAATCTTGTCATATTGTTATAAAATATTCTGTCTGTGAAATAAGTTATGATTTTGGACTTGTAGTATTGATAAGTCATGGTATTGGCCCATGGGTATTGGCCTATGCTATTGTAACGAAGCCTATTAACAAGTTAATAAAAAAATAAAAAATATAACTAGTTGAATTTTATTATTTTTATTAATTTAACTTTTTGTTATTAATTGAGGCCATATTTAAATGTTTAAACTCATCCCAATATCATTTTTAACTTCTTCTTCTTTTCAATTTAGTGTCTTACCCAAAAATAAATCATTTAACCCAATTTCAATTTATATATTTTATTTTATATTATAAATATTTCTTCTATTTTTTCCATTATAAATATTTCTTTTCTTTTTCATTTCAAGTTTAGCATTGGGTTTTGTTAGGGTTCTATAATTTATAGGATCTCAAGCTGATTGAATATTTCACAGTGAGAAGATTTCAAATTGTTCATAGATTCCAATATTCAGTTGATTTCACAAAAAAAAAAGAGAAGAAAAGAAATGAAAAGAGGATATATAAAAAGAAGAAAAAGAACAAAAGAGAAAAAATAAGAAGAAAAAGAAAATTCCAAATGTTGTTCAAATCATACAGTCTAAGCATGATTGAACAAATTTCGATTTCTATTGATAATGTAGAAAATAAAGATTTACCAAACAGTTTAATCTTGGAAAATTAGTAGCTAATTAGAAATAAAATTGGTTCGACTGTTTAATCTAGACCAATGGGAGAAATAAGTGATAGAGTAGGTTAGAAATAAAAGGAAAAAATGAAAAGGTCTACCAGTCCAAGTGCACCATGCAAATGGAAAAGAAAAAAATCTTATATTAGAAAAATAGGGGTAGGTAGATTGAGGAAAATCCAAAGAAAGAAAGACATTAATGTTCTTTTAAGGTTGGAAGACATATCCTATTATTTTTCCTAAGGTCAGAAGAAGAAATTAAAAGGGGAAGGGGTCTTATATTATTTTTCAATACTATTTCCCGTAACGTTACTCTATACCCCTATTTTCCTACAGTCCGCCCCCCTATTTATTTCCCTACCCCAACACTCGCTTACTTGTCACATCCCATCCTACCTATCCCCCATCTCTCATCAAATCCTTGCTAATCCCATATGGATCCGATGGTCCCGTGTGCTTTTTTCAGCCCCCCTCACCTCAAAGGTTAATCCGAAAGGGGGGGGGGGGGGGGGGGGAGGAATCTGAAATCAGTGGTTTCAATGCACTGATGTGTTGCACTCTCATAATTTCTCACCCCTCCTCTCATACCACTCCCCAGGCCCACCGAAAAATGGTTTATGTTGTTAGTCAAACCTCTTTGCCACTATGACCATTTGTCCCTCCCACCACCTCATAACACCAACCCATCCCATCTGCTTATCACCTCTGTTCCCACTGTTGTGTATTCAATTGGCTGGACCGTTAGCCAACAAACCCGTGCCAAGTCAGACCAACCCAACAGGAACACTCCAAAGCCATAAAAGCACAAATTCACACCATTTTTGAATTTCAACTTGCTATCTATACTATCAGGCAGAATTCAATTCCATTCAGTCATATGCAGAAAGTGCAATAAGCTCACTCCAACAATAGTATAGTTGCAGGAGAATTTATTTTTTTGCAGTGATCACATATTCCCTTTCTCGATCCCCACTTATGGTTTGTCCCTTTTCTTTCTCCCTCTCTGAATTCCCATTTCTTCTTATCCCCTTTTGTTATAATTTTAACACAGGTCATTTTTCAGAGGTTTTCGCAGAAGACAACCATGGCACCAAAGAAAAAGGAACAAGAAATATTTAATCCGATAGTGCACCCAGCATTGGATTTGGATCACATACCACTTGCAGATAGGGATTTTAAGATACATGAAACCCTCTTAGAGTTCGATTTATTTGACATATAATGCTAGTGGGAGGATAAATTTATGGAGGAGATGGATGACATAGGCCTTTGGGACACTAATATACCTTTTTACATTTTTCCTAAAATACATAGTTGCCCAGAATTGATTAGGAAATGCCACTCATGCTACAATCCACAACAAAGGGCAGTGATGGCCCCAACATGACATATACTTTTTACCATTGATGCCAAGTCCATTATGCAGATGATGCAAGCCCCTATTATTGAAGGAACTACTCCCTTTTCCCATGAGATTCTCACTGAAATGTATCAGAAACTTGATTTTTCTAAGAGAGTTAAAACCTTAGAACTTTTCATGACTGAGCACACACCTTTGCCAAACAATAATCCTCCTTATTCATCTGCTATTTTCTGTGACAGAACTAGACACACTGTGACTGTTCTTTCTTATTTACTTGGCTATTATTCAGAGCAATGGCTTGATGAAGCTATCATAGCTTTCCTCTCTATTATGTCAACAAAATCCAATGCCTCTTTCCTCTTCAATTTCAACCATTTTTTAGCAGATTCCATCCATGAGAAGTTTGTCAATTTCTTCACAGAGGAGGTGTTTCAATACTCCTCAATTTTGGTTTATATGCTTGTTTATTTTCAGGCAGATAAGTTCTAGTTTTCAATGAGCAAGTTGAATGAGGAAGGTGAACCCCAAAATGTTATTTTCTGGACAACATTAGTGATGAAGGATTCAAAATACTTCAGCTACAATTTTTTTTTAGAAATGTTTGTTCACCCAGCAATGAGCCTCCTCAGTGCGACTACAGAACCCAAGATCAGTGAAGAAATGAGAAGAATTATGTAGTTGACAGACTAAGAAAGAACAGGTGATTGGTACTTGTACCAAAATTACATTGAATTAAGAGTATATGGATGTGCATTGGCCCCTTATAAGCTGCCAAAGTTTCTCCCCATGAGGATATTTCCACTTGAATACATCAGACAAATGATTAATGCAGATGAAGTGAATTTTGTTGCAGCTAAGAAAAAGTCCTAGTTCAGGATCAAATCTCAGATTGGTCCCTTCATTTGTAACAACAGAGCAGCAGGGGAGGAGGCAAATAAAAGTCAGAAAGAAATGAATTTCACGCATAGTTTTACATGATCCTATGACCCATGGGGTATCATATCTAAGAAGAGGGTGGAGAATAAGTCAACAACCTATATTCACACTCAAAGGCCTAGAATTAAAAAATACATGAACTAGATTGAGTGGATTCCTGACACATTGCAGGAGGCTAAGGAACAAGTGATTTATTCTTCTAGTGCACAAAATCCAAGACAACAGGAAAAGAAAACCACTGAAGACAGAATAGAAAAGGGAAAAGAACAAGAATAGGGAGTAATAGGGAAAAGGCCTAGAGAAGATCAGTCACCAAGGGATGATACTTATATGAGGGAATTCAAGCTGAAATACAGGAAAAAGCCCAGAAAGTGCATGGAAATAGACAAAGGATCACTACAACGAACAATCACCAATATCATTGATATTCTAGATTCATCCCCAACTGGGAGGCAATCCTTTCCTACCACTCTGATTTCAGAAAGGAAACAGTCCCTTCAAGTGTCATCATATACAAATGTGACTAGAGAAAAGGAGGAGACAATCTTTGACACAAACAGGGAGATCAAAATCAGGAATGAAATATTGAAAAAGAGAACTTATGCTTAATTTTGGAAAAAAAAAGTGCAATTGCACAGGGCAGACTTCTCTCTGCCTTTGATTCAGAAAAGGGAAAAATGCATATGACATTTTTAGAAGCACAGACAACAAAGCCTAAAAATACAGCAGATTACAAGCAAATTTATTTTGAGTTTGATGCAAGAAGTGTTCATCCAATTGATGAGCTGGAAATGCACAAACAAACAGATGAAATGATTTCATCTACTCTTACCAAAACTTCCATGAATTTATTTAAAATGCAAGTAGCCCTATCAAATGCTCAATCCCAGTTAAATATGGAAGGGATTTCATTACAATCAAAGGACACTAAAATTAAATCTTTAGAAGACTTAGTAGTGAATATTGGCTATGATCCCTCAAATGTGAAAGAAACTAAAGAAATAAAAAAGAAAAAAGAGATAGATATAGAGAATTTGAAGAGGCAACTCAATATGCCTGCTACAAGTGACCCACTCACCAAGGAGATAGAGGAAATAGAGAGCCAAAACGCTGATATGATGAAATTAATACTGGAGCAGTCTCTCTAGATCAAACAAATGGACACAAAGATGGAGAAGATGGTGCAAGAGAAAGAAAAGGCAACAAATATGGCCAACACAACAATAGAGGCCCTTCCTCTAATATCTCTTCCCATAACCACTCCAACAAGTGCTTCCACAGGAGAAGGAAGCAACACAGAACAACTTGCCAGATTAATGGAAGGAATAATTCTGCAGACCGAGGAGATTAAAAGACTGGAAAATCAAGTTAATGTGCTGCAACATCAAATGAAAAGGGTCGAAAGTGACCACTCAGTAGAGATGCAATGACCACTCAGTTCAAGAGACTATTTGGAACAACATAATAAATGGTACAAATGAAATTTGGCCTAGCATCCAAATTATATTTGAGAAAAAAGAATTAGTGGAGAAGGCTAGAGAAGTTATTTTAGCTACTAATGAAGAGCTGGGAGACATGCCAAAAACAACTAACATGATAGTCAAATTTTTCAACTTAGGAAACAAGTATGAGATAGAAGAGTTGGGAATGGCAGGCAGGTCAAAGACTATACTTCAAGTCAAGAAGGTACTGACTAAGAAGAGTTTAAATGTGCAGCTAGAAGACAAATGTCAAAATCTGGACCTGACAGTCAACAGGTTCTTCAACAGAATTCAACCTTTAAATTAGAAAAGTCTCCCCTCTCTGTTTGTCAAAAATGACGAACTCATGGCCAGAGAGGATTATGTCAAGAAACTCCAGGGTATAGCCACAAATGCTGAAAATCTTTCCAACATCAAAGGAAGCATAACAGGAAAGGCATTGTTGGAAGCTATCAACAATCAAATCTACATTGAGCATAAGCTGAAACATGATTTTGTAGTTAAACCCACTTTTAAAAAATACATTGAAGCTGATGAAATATACAGGAGGCTAATGAACATCAAGATTCTAGATGAAGAAGTACGGAGTGACATGTGTGGTTATTAGGAGGAATGAGACAAAGATGCTTGAAGTGACAATGCAAATTTGAATCAACACCAGCCATGTTAGTGGAGTCACTACAAAAAAATAATTTCTCAGCAACAACATCTTTGAAAAAGAGGACTGGGTGTCCAAATTTTTTTAGCGTGGCCACTTCGTGGTTACAGTAGTCAATTTTCTTTTGTTGTAATTAATAACATATTTCCAAGTGTATAAGGAAAACTGTTGTAGGTTTTGAGTTAAATACTTCATGCATTGGAAGTCTTAGGGGTTGGACCCAAGTCATTTGAACTATCTGTTTTCATTGGAGTATTGTAACCTTGAGCTGGAGCATCAATAAAAAAAGAGTGTTTTCAAGATACTTGATCTATTTTGACCTGGTGATGTCTTTCCTTCTGTGCTAAATATATCTATGTTTTATTCATTTATGCATCATTAAGTCTTATTGTAAATTGGAATTTATAGATTAAGATATGCTGTTGGAGCACCTTATTTCTATCTATGTTTATAATCTCAATGTTTTCTTCTGATGTATGATTAAGAAATACTTAATTGATTTTTAATTGTTACTGATATCACTTTTCTTTCATCTCATTTCTCATTCTGCTTTTAGATCTAGTATAAACAGTTATTTTTCCTTGTAAATGCTCTAGAAAATTGATGTTACCACCCAGCCTTTCATTCCATAGCCCAATGGAAAGGATTCATATATGATCTACCCCAACCAAACAAACAAACAACCACACAATTAATTAATAAATCTCCTTCATTTTTACATCTAGCCTAACATATTAGAACTCTGAAAATAAAGTCAAATCCTAAAAATATAGGGAGAACCCTCTCTGATTCTAGGAGGGCTAGATCCTAGACTCCTAAGCGGTTTGATGTATATTTTGTGAATTTTGTCTTACAAATCTTCAAAATCATAGAATGATAACACAGTGGTGACCATACTCGTGAACTATTGAAAATTTAACCTTTCATTCAAATTCAGAGTACCCAGTTAAATATATTTGTGTGATAACTTTACTCCTAAGATTGCTTTCTTTTCTATTTTTGTATATTCAGTTTGTTTATGTTTTAGATATGAACATTGGCTCCCAAAATAATCTCTACTAGATCCCATCTAGATCCAAATCCTCCTACCATAGTGGACAATCTTGCAAAGATCTTAAGGAAAACTCCTAGAACTGAGAGCCAGACAAGCAGTAGATTTCGTCATAGAGCCAACTCACTTATTGAAAACTTTGTTACCTTCCAAGATATCCAGTTTGATTTACACTTTGGACAAGGCTTATTCAGAACTAAATCAGATAATTGGAAAGACTATATTCTCTTTGATCCATCAATCTTACTAAAAAGCCTAGTGAGAGAACTTTCTTAACAAAATGAATAACATCTTCAGCTTTTACAACATTTTGAAACTCTTCAAGATCTAGTGATAGATATCACCTTAGGAATTGATGGTGCTTACCTTCAACATTCCGTAGAAGTAATGGATTTAAACCTACCAGCTTATTCCTTCACATCTCAACCTGCATATATTCTGTCACGAAGTCCTATTGCCTCATAATTCCTACCCATTCTTTCATCCTTCAACGTAAGGTTTCTCAAATTCCTTTATTCTCATTTCCACCTAGTACTAGTCCAACCCTATCCAATGTTCAACTTCCCTCGTCCACCATTCAACTTCCTTCAAGTGGTCTTCCACCACCACCACCAATCATGGCTACCAGGTATGCTTCTATGGTGTTACCAACTCCCTTGGCTAGTATGCCACAAGAATATTAGTCCATGATCACACCATTTGATGGGATAGGTCCTTTAACAAACAAACAACATGTGGATAAAATGAATGATTTTTTTGACCTGCAAGAGGTAGATGACAAAAGTATTAAGCTCAGAACATTTGCTCAAAGTTTGGGAGGAGAAGTGAGAAAATGGTTTAAGTATTTGCCTGTAAATAGTATAAATGATCTCCCTACATTCCACAAAGCTTTCTTAATAGATGGGAAGTCAAGAAGAATCCTTTACAAATTATATCAAAATATGAAAATATTAAAAGGGAGGTAGGTGAAAGTGTACAGGACTACTGTGCTAGATTCGAAAATACGTATAATGCAATACCTGTAAATCTTAAACCACCCTAGGATTTAACCTTGATACATTTCCCAGATGGTTTTGATACAGATATGTCCTACCAGCTTAGGGAAAGAAATTATCCAACACTAGAAGCAATGCAAAGAGATGTTGTGAGTGTAGAGGCCAATTTACAAGTTAAAAAAGCCAGGATGAGAACTGAAAGACAAGTGACTTTTAAGGAAGAAGCTTCAACTTCTGCAGCAGAAGCCAAAATTAATTCTTAGTAAGGACTATGAAAAGAATGATGGAGAGAATAAGTATAAATGATAGGAATGTTCCTTGGGAGAATCCACCTATCCAACAAAACTGAAATCCAAACCCTAGGAGAAACACTCCACAAATCAGACAAAGAGATCAAGGAGGCCCAGATCAACAAATTAGGCCACCATTTCAAGAAAATTATGCTCATGAAGTTATAAGTGTAGTTGAATAAGTTGAGGAAAATCAAATTAATTTAATGGCAACCAATGAAGATAGTTATTTTTTTCTTACAGTAGAAGAACGTGAATTGTTTTTATTAACTCAAGCAGAACCGGAATCTAAAGAATCTGATGACCTTAAACATGGGTTTGAGAATGCTTTCTTAGAAGTCCATAGACAATATAATCTCAGGAGTAAGAAAAAGAATGATAGCTCAAATAAAAAGGATTCTAATAACTCTTCCAAGAAAACTTTAGAGCATGATCCAAAGAAGACAACCGGAAGCTCTAATATAAATGAAAACAATCGAGAGAAGAGAAACATAGAAAATATTGCTAAGAAAACAATTGATGTCTCAACAAAAGCTATCGAATCTGGAATGCCTACTACACATCAGCATATAGAACTCATAAAAAAGGTTGTGGCCAAAATGAATGATTTCTCAAATTTGCTTAAAAATCAAGCACCCTTCAGTATTGAGAATGAAATTGCTAAACTCAAGATCTCTATTCCTCTTACTGAACTGGTAAACAAAAATATGTATAGGTCCTAGGTTCTAAAGGTACTCAACATAGGAGAAAACACTGATACAATTAATTTGAATGATCACTAGCCTGAAATTTTGTTTGGACCAGAAGTTGATGTTAAGCCTCAAGAAGGGGGTGTTCCTCCATTTTATGTCAACCTTAATCTTCATGACAAGATCCTCCATAATGCAATGTTAGATTCAGGTGCATCACATAATCTCTTGCCAAGGATTGTTATGGAGAAGCTTGGACTTGAAATCACTAGAACATACAAAGATCTATATTCATTTGATTCTAGAAAGGTTAGATGTCCAGGTCTCATTAAGGACCTTTATGTCATGCTAGCCTAGATACCAGTAAAAAGTTTAGTGATGGATATAGTAGTAGTTGACATTCCTCCTCAGTATGGTATGCTATTATCAAGATCTCGGGGAGCTAAGATACAGGGAACACTTAAAATGGATATGACATATGCCACAATACCAGTATTTGGCTAACCAAGGAGATTGTATAGGGAAACCTTAATGAAATACATGGTGAGTAGCCAAGAAAGGCTAGACAACTATCCCCTTCTACAATGATGGAGACATAGATACACAGGTCAAGTAGGCAAAAAATGATCTCAATGAAGGACTTGATAATCAAACACCCATTATACAATAGGATTTTGAAACAAAACCCCTTTGGAATATGACTTTTGATGGCTCATGTGGTAAAACAGGGGCAGGAGCAAGAGTCTAGCTGTATAATTCAAAAACTAATCAGGCTCAAGTTCATTCTCACAAATTGAATTTTCTTTGTACAAAGAACATAGTAGAATACAAGGCATTACTCTTAGGCTCAAAATTGATTAAAAGGGTAGGTGTTAAAAGAATTTCTGTCCAGGGAGACTCTGAACTCATCATCAAACAAATCAAAGGTCAATATTCTGCAAAACATCCTAGATTGAGAGAATACATAAATGTTGTGATTGATTTTCTTAAAACATTTGAAGATTATGACCTTGCTATGATCCCTAGGCTCCAGAATGCCTTAGAAAATGGATTAGCTTTTTCAGCCAGCACCTGCAAATTACCTCATCCAAATAAGCAACACACAGTTGAAGTGAAGCACCATCTTGCAGTGCCTAATAACATGAGATACAAGCAAGTTTTTGGAAGGGATAAAGAGATTGAGAGTTTTCCACAATCAAAGGATGAATTTGAGGATAGTAAAATAGATCTAGAGGATGAAATAGATAGTAAAATTGATGTAGATATTAGTATAAATCAACCTGCTATTTCTAATGAAAAAATTTATGTAAATAAGATTGTACATAAAACTGAAATACATAAAGATCCAGAAAAGGAAGAATTCAAATTACTACAACTCAAAGATAATGTCCTACATAGAGAGCTTGCCCCTTTGGAAGAGTTGTTTGACTTTCATGATGTTGCTAGAAAGCCAAAAATGGAACCAACAGGAACAAGCATTGAGGAATGCAACATAGGAAGTGAACTGAACCCGAAAATCATAAAATTATCAAAATCACTGCCACTCATGGCTAAACAAAAGTATATAGTTCTGTTCAAAGAATTTATAAATGTGTTTACCTGGAGCTATGAGGATTTAAAAGCTTATGACTAGCATTATACAACAAAAAATTCCAATTAGAGAAGATCAAAAACCATTCAAATAGAAATTGTGTAGGATAAAGCATGTCCTAATGCATTTGGTGGAAAAGGAAATCAAGAAAATGTATGAGGCTAAGATCATAGTCCTAATTAGATATTCTAAATGGGTATCCAATATTCTGCCTACAAGGAAGAAAAATGGTCAAATAAGATTGTGCATTGACTTTAGGAATTTAAATAAGGTTTCCTTGAAAGATAAATATCCCTTATGAAAGATGGATCACATACTACAAAGGGTACTGGGTTCTAGTAGGATTTCCTTGTTAGATGGTTTTTCAGGGTATAATTGAGTTTTGGTACATCCTGATGATCAAGATAAAACTGATTTTACTACTCCTTGGGGAACTTTCATGTATGTAAAAATGCCTTTTGGATGAATGAATGCGGGTGCTACTTTCTAGAGAGCAATGGGTGTTACACTAAAATTTGTCACCATGGCTATCTGCAGTTAGTATGGCTCCATCAATAGTCATACTATCCTCCTTGGAAAGCCTCATACCTCTACTCTCCATGTCAAACTTCAAAAAAGAGAGAAATTCATTAAAAACATGTTTATCTCTGGGTACGCAGTTTCTCTCTACCTTACCTGCGTGTACGCATCGCAAGTTCACAATACCTGCGTACCTGTACCCTCTGTATGTAAAGGGGTGGGTGCATACTCCTGTAAAGGTCAAAAGGCGTGAGTTTCATCTTAAAAAAGTTACTTGTGGTCATTTCTAGAGCATTCTAAAAGCTTGTTTGACGTGTATTGAGCGCCTCCAGATGGTTCATGTATCCCTATGAAAGAGGAACTTATCCCATCAAGAGAGGAGCTACCCCATCCAAAAGAGGGGCTTATCCCATTGATGTTGGACCTGATTAACTTCCTCTAGAGCAGTATAAATACAGGCAATGGGCCAGAGGAGGGGAGGTTGAAAGGTGAACATTCCTAAGGGTAGATGTTGTTGAAATTTGGACTTCCTTGTTGAAGCTTGTGAGAAGAGATTCCCATCCTTTCTTGTTTCATTTGGAAGTGGGTGAGCTTATCAAAGTAAAGGAAAACTCTTGCTGGACCCTGAGAGGAACTTGCACAACACCAAGGCTCAGGTTGTAATGGTTTCTTTTGTTTCCTATTAATACAAATAAGTCCATTCTTCTCAACAATTTGTTATTAATGAGTTGTTTCATATACTCCTTGGTCTGTATGTTGAATATGTTTTATTTCATGAGATATTCAGGTGCTATGTAATCATTTGATTGTTAGTGAATGCAGGTTTCGAGGTGAAGGAGGAGCTCATCCGGATCGACGAGGCTAGACTACTACAACAACGTTGGACTACAGGTAGGATCTAAAACACTTGATTCTTGTATGGTAAATGCATGTTTAGAGAAGGATTGCTCTTAATTGTCTTGTTTGTCACTAGAAAGTCTTAGGCTTCTAGGGAGGTTGGTTTTTTCTGCAAGATTAACTCTTTCCGCATGACAAATTGGCGACTCCACTGGGGACTCCATTAATGTGAATGTTTTTTCCTTTGTGTGACACTTTGATCTGAAAAGAGTCATTTCTTTTTTGGGTTTTGGCTGTTTGACTGTGTATTTGGGTGGGTTAGCTTAGAGTTAAGTTAGATTTTAGCTTTTCTTGGTTTTTCTAGTAGTACACACCCTCTGAGTTGAGCACAGTGCGTACCTGTACGCACTGCAGCTTTGTACATAGAGCGTGCACGCACCTGTGCAAACAGGCTGCCTGCGTACCCTGTCAAAAATTGAGAAAATTTCCCTTTTTCCATTTTTTCCTTTAGATTTTGTCTTTCATTAGTTTTTACTGCCCAGATCCATTGGTTATCTGTCAGAGATATTCACCTGAACTTGTTTCGTTAGCGTCAAGAGTTTTAGTGAAATTCATAGAAGTTCTAGCCCTAGGGTTTGATTTTTGCATTGGTCCTGTAGTGACTTTGACTTTAGAAGTTGTGAAACCTTGGATCTCTCTGGTTTTGTCAGTCTTCTTAGGAGTCGGACCTATCATAAAGTCTACCTGTGTGAGCAACCTACCTTTATGTTGTCTCTTTGCGGAATTTTGAAGTAGCTTGTTGATTGAAGTTGTGAATTTCATTCTTAAGAAAAGAACAAAAGAGTTTGATTTTTGTTTTTGACTGGTTTATGATTTTGCATGAACTGGTCCTTGGTTTGATTGTTACCGAGTAAAACAGCCTGGAATCATCTTAGTAGGCTTTTTCCTCTTTAGATTTGCTTTTAGGTAAATTTCCCTTTTGATTTGCTTTTGAGTGAGTTTTTTCATAGATTTTTATAAATTTTGCAATTGCTTTTGTTAAAATAGTTTTATATGCTTTATTAAATAGGAAAAATACAAAAACATCTCCTTCGCAAAGTTTGTTTTAAGTAGCATTTGAAGTTTTTGAAAGAGAAAGGAATTTTCGTGCAAAGTAATGAGTGGTCATGTGTTGTATGCTTGGAAAAGATAAAGAGATTGTTTCTTTGATTGTCTGTTAAGAAAGTTGCTTTTATCAAAAAGTTTGCATTCTCCAACTCTCTTAGCTAGAGAATTCATTGAAAAAGAAAAGTAGTGTAAATCATCCTAGGTGCATCTTTTTAGTGGATTTGAGTCGAGTCTACACACCATCAGTTTCATCTCCACTACCCTTGTCTTAAAGAAAAGCCATAAAATTAACGCTTAAAATAAAATCAACTTAGAATTTTTTCTTTTACTAGGGCTCTGAAGCACCAATATAGATCAGGCTAGTGTCTTGGAGTAGGAGAGTAATTAACTCTCCAAGACTACAAAACCAAACAAGTAGCTTATCTTGCGATAGGATAAATCCAGCTGTTTCATTTATAC
>APFE031071083.1:0-10429 GCA_000404065.3 Pinus taeda
ATAAAAAAACATTAAACCAATTACTACATTCTCTTTTCATTCATTATATATATAAGATGAGTTATTTTATATTAATCCATAAGAAAACAAGGTTTGATCATCATAGATGGACTTTTCTAGTATGCAACTAGGGAGACCAAATTAGTAATGTAAATCTAATTTTTTTTTAGATCATATTCATTGTTTCCTAGAGGTGGGTGGGTCTCATAGTTTAAACCAAATAAAGAGAAAGAGGGCTTAAGATAGATAAAAATACATGTACCAAAATGCAAAAACACATTTTAAACTAGTAGAGAAAAAAATTAGTTAATTGTGTTGCTATGCTATCCGGTTCTATGCTTAAAGTGGAAAGGGAGAATAATCTGGTGGAGTGATACCTGATATTTTCTCGAAAAATTGATTGAGATTTTCATCCCTATTTTCCATCTTCTCCTTTATTTCTAACATGCAAATGAGGAGAATCTGGCCCATGAGTTTTTTGACATGCGAGTAGAGGTCAACTGTCTACATGTAGAAAAGAGTCCATTCTCTAGTGAAATTCCCTATGTTGGGAATCCAATCCTTGGTTTCTCTCTCCACATGGGGATCTAGAAAAAATATACTCACATGTCTAACCTACCATTCTATATTAGCAATGGCTCATTCCACGACTTTTGGAATGATGCATTGATATCAGTCCATTGTGGCTCTAGCAAAGGCTTGAGCACAAGTGGCATGAAACAAGGGAGGATAGGGATATGAGAGGGATGTTTATTTTTCCTACCCCGATGACTTCTCATAGGAGGATTGATGTTACAATGACTAATGATGTAAAAGGAGGAGGAAGGGGAGGCATGTTGCATGAGATGGGAGCTTAGTGAGTGCATAGCGCCAATGATCTAGACTCATCAACTTGTTTTGCTAGACCAAGGGAGTAGTCTCCCTGATTTAATGACAACAAGAACTTGGCATTCTGAGCTACACTATATGTTACCCCTCTTTGCTTAAAATTATAGTTGTGTCCTAGATCTCATAGAGCCATGATTGTCTATCTAAGTTGTATGGCATGATACCTATTGTTCCAAATGACGCTAATATCCCTTTGCATGATTACACATGAAAGCATAAATGTGATGCCTTGCTTGGAATGAGGTTGGTAGCGATGAAGTTGCCATGAACACTACTAGGTGTGGGAAACTTGCCACTCTTTCTTAAGATGTTTGAACATCATTGTCAACCAGATGATATGTAGATATGCCATGTTTTTCCAATATTTCCTAACCTTCAATTAAATATAATTCCATAAATAATAATAATAATAATAATAAAACAAATTCCAATAATAATAATAAAACAATGTGTAGTTGAGTAATAGATAAAATTACCCTTTTCCAACATTGTTTCTAGTGAAATTGTCGTAGGGAATTTCGAGAATCTCAAAGTTAACTTTGATTATTATGCAAAGTTTGAGTGCCGCAATGATTTTTTTAGGGTGTTAGAATCTATTTACGCGTTCAAAAATGCATTTTAAACTGTAAAAAATTCAAATTTTCACAAAATTGCATTGCTAACTAAAAACCAATTTTACTTATTAATTAGACAATACATAATAATAATAATAAAATAGAAACTATAAAATCCAATAAAATATAAAAAATACATAAATATAATATATAGAAAAATATTAAAATACAAAATACCGATTTTTTTTTTTTTTCTAGTTCAGCTAATTCTATTACTGAAAAAAATATTGTACACTAAGGCCTTAGCCTATGCATATCCATGCTTGAGTGTTGGCAAAAAATAGCAGAAACAGAGTCCGGACTGCCCATAGTGGGAAACTAGTCTGAATAAAAAAATGATTGTAAAAACTAACTTGCTGCCCATGCAGGGGAAACCAACGCCCGCGCACAATTTTTTATCAGTTTTTCAAGGTGAAACAGAAACCAACCAAGTAACCAAATACCATCAGTATTTCCAGAACCCTCATTAAAAAACTAGAAATCAAAACTCCCAAAAAATCTAAAAATAGCAGACACGTGGCAAGCTGACTTGCGAGCTGTGTGGCAAACACCTGGCAAGCAGTGTGGCTGACTAGGAGCGAGGCGGAGACGATGGGTGTTCCTCCACGATGAAACACCTATAATCCTCCATGTCGACAACTGCTTGTTGTGAAGCCTCCGTGTTGTCTACCTGTTGTGCCGGTTGTTCCTCCTCGATGAAACATCGATAAGAATCCACATCTTCTTCTGCATGCTAGTCCTAGTCTGTTTCCTTCCCCGTTTGTCCCATCTCCTTCCAAGTTTTCCGCGTCCCTGCTCCGTGGGTGCTCGTCTGAGCCATGGATAGTTCTGCTCTAGTGTGGCCACCACCTTCAGTGACCTACTCCTCAATTGCTCTAGTGTGGCCACAATCTTCAGTGGCTTGTCCCTCAATTGCTTGCTCCATCTTGTGAGATGTTATGGAGATGGTGGCAGTGATGATGGGCCTGTACATGGATGAACGAAAGGTTAATTGGGAAGAGTGGAGATGTGGCTATGGAGTGGAAGGATTGCCCCTGGGAGGTGAAGCAGGATTGGAAGGAATGTGGCTGGGAGGCAAAGCAGGGGGTGTCGAATGGAGGTGGTGAGGTTGAGAGCGACCTCTTCCACTACAGGTGTTTGGGTATCACCCTGTAGTCAACTGGGCCAAAGGGGAAGTGGAATCAGAAACTGGAGAATGAGGGGGTTGTGTCAAGCTTCCTCTGCTTCTGCCCCTGCGACTGTGCATACGATGACGCGTTCTCGGCATATTGGCACCAAAAGTTTGAGAATTTCTTCTGAGATTAGGCTCAGTGTGATGCAAAGGCTCAGTAGAATTTACGGGTGGCTCAGAGGAGGGACTATCTACAAAGGCCGAGTGGAGGACGAAATGGCAAACCAGGCTCTGAGTGAAGTGAATTTACGGGCCTAAATCAATGCAGCAGAGGAGGTGGTAGTGCCTCCCGGTGGAAGTGTGAGAGTTGGGTGTTGTAGTAGCTTGAGGGTAGAGGCATTGCAGAGAAAGATGATAATGGATAGGTATAGTGGTAGGATTGTCACTGGAAGTCATTTTTGCTCGGAGCCGAGGTGGGTGGTTGCAGACAGGTTGGAGACGACACCCCCCTTAAATGCCATTTATGGCTGGTGTTAATACCATTTTTAGATCGTTGTGCCAGATTATGGAGAGCCATGTGGTCTTGCCACATGCCGTTCCGTTCTACTGCCGCCTTATTGTCCTTGCTGAGCACCCACATCCAGGAACAAAATACAGGAAAATTAAAAAATAGTCATCTTTATATTTCAAATACCCACTTTTTTCCTAGAATCTACTAGAATTAGAAATCTATAAAAATAATAGAAAATGCATAAAATCCCCAATTTTAGAGAGGGGAAAAATCAATAAAAAAATCATTTAAATTCAAATAAAAAAAAAAAAAAAAATTAAACGAATCAATTCTAAATAAAGAATAAAACACAAAACATAAGGAATAAAAATTGAAAAATAGAAAATGAAACCTAAAGGAAAATGAAAATATGAATTAAAAAATTTGTCCATAATATGAGTGAAATGAAAAAATAATAAATAATATAAGCCATGTAATTTAAACGAAAGATAAAATATAAAATAAGAAATATGAAGTCAAAGTTGAACTTCTCCAAATATAAAATTTATCACATGAAAGTTCTTTGAATAAAAAGTTTACCATATAGGAAGTCAACAAAGGATCTCTCTCAAAATGATTTAAAATGTTTGCAAAATGAAAATCTAAATTTGTACCCACAATGACTTATGATATATGTCACAAAACATACCAAGAATGCCAATGAAGGGACGGAGAGAGGTGATATTCCTTGGTTAAAATTGGGTGCATAGATGACATGTGCTATGACACGTGCGAACCAGTGTAGGTAGGGTATTGTGTCAAACATGAAAGTGACATGTCACTCCAAGGCCATGGTATGTGGATGAGTAGGTGATCAATGATTGGCTTCTAATATATAGAGACTTCTTACATGGCATATGGATCCTAGAGATGACAGAATTCTAGACAAACGGAAAAGGCGAATGACGCAAATTCTAGATGAGTTAAACATCGAGTCAAGTCATGACATGTCGCTTTTGGTACTCATCATTTTTGAAAATTTGGAAGGCTGACTACTGGATTAAGAAAGGTGAGCTACCAAATTGATTTGAACATAAGCATTGAATTTATAAAATAAAAGTTACTATTCGTGGATTGGACATGGCACACGTCTTTTCTCATCAACTATATGGGTGAACCGGTGTTTGGATGGTCAAGAAAAAATAAAAGACAATTGTGTGAAGCTATGGGAAGCCACACCTGATGAAATTTGAGGTTTCGAGAGACATTATGCGGTGGTATTCCCAAAAAAATGAAATTTAACGTTTCCAAAGAAAATATGCGGTGGTTTTCCCAAAAAAAAATAATATCTAACATCTTTCTCATCTTATGTAATAAAAAATGATATCTTTTTTTAATGAATTGTCGATTTTCTTAAGGTAAATATCCCTCATAATTACATAACTTGTCATTGCATATTTTATTTTTTCTAAGGTAAATATCTTCCATAATTACATAACTTGTCATTGCGTAAGGGCACTTCTTGGGTTACGAAGTGTTACATTACTTACTGCAACCAAGTAACGTTCGAGATCTCCATCCAATTCCCATGATATCAGTTACAAAATGATTTTTGCATATTTTTTTGTTCTTGGTACTTTTATTCAATATTCTCGGATAAATTGCTATCGTGATGTATCAAGACTTGAAATTCCTTTTTCTATCCATAGTTATTTCTTTTTCTTTAAATATTTAATCTTACATATATATATATTTAAAAACTCTACGTGACATATATATATAAACATTATTATGATGTTTTTTTTAATGCTTTGCACTCACTAATGTGCTGGTAAGGCTTGGCTCGTATACATGTTATGCATGCATTTATGTATGGAGTTGTCTATAATGCGATTTTTTGGAGATTCCGGTGACCTAATCCTGCCGAAGAAATGAGGTTAAATCTTGATTTTTAGCAGTTAAAATGGTTTTTTAACTGCATATTTGGATTCAGCGCCCTGGAAAACACCTGGGAGCCATTGATTGTGCAGAAACTAGCTATCAAACTTGGGATTCCAATGAATTGCTACCGGATTTTGACCGAAAAAATCCGCCAGAAAGGCTTTCAAAAAATCGCGTTATAGACTACTGTTTTATGTATTTGTTCTTGTGCTTCTCGAATATGATGGAAACCACATGGGCGGTTATGGTTTGGGTGGCTTGGTGTTTACTCCACTCGATTGGACCCTAGCCAATCGGTGGTTTCGACAGTATAGATATTGTTTCTTATGATCAGTGGCGTGAGTTGATTAGGTTATGGTTGCGGTAACTACACTGCCACATCTTGTTGTCACTGTTTCATTGTGATGTTGGGCCGGCTGTGGAAGTAAGCTCTACATATTTCTTTGAAACTCTATTATAATTAGAGGGTTTTTTACCTTTTTCGTGAAGGAATTATGGTCAATTTACTGTTGGTATTTCTAAGAGAACCATCCAATCTATAATGCGATCACATTCATGATATTACGGTGTCTTTGAATCAGTTATTTAGTAATTTCTCTTCGAAAATTTTTCTCTATTTTTTTTATTTGTGTTTTAGTTTATCTAGTTGTTGTCCTTAAAAGTCCTCTTTAATCCCTCCTCAATTGTGTTCTTAAGTGTCATAACTTTGTGTTATGGAATTTTGTGGTCACAACATTAAATATTTATAGGATTTTCAATTCAACTTCCACCATTCCAGGAGGTGTATTATGGTGACTGTCTTGAAGGTAATTTAAACAAAAACCACATCTCTATTATTGTTATTTTCAAGGATTTTTACTCAGCTCCTTAAATGCAATATTGGTGAGAAATAATTTATTGTTATTCCTTGCAGGAATATGACATTTTTGCTATATATCTATAGGTATATTTTTTTTTGAATCCTAGATGGTTAATTTATTTCCTTTAGATGAACTCTCTTGGAAACAAGAATACATATTGATTTTCAATAATTTTACTCATAGGTATGCTTCAATGGCACTATGTTTTCTTTAAATGTAAGCTTACTAGAAGGGTTTGAAGAGTTCTTTTCTTTCATTTTTGTCTTTCCTGTGATGGCTATATGATGGGGCCAACCCACGTGATCCCAACTTCCCATCTGCTGATGTATGTTACACCATGGCAAGGGTTATGATATGTTAAATTTATTACTTGATTGTTTAAATCAATTTGTGGAATCGGTACTTTGGATTTGTTTTAATGAGGGAGTACTCAGCCTCACCTCCGCTCGACAGCTTTCTGTCTCAGGAATCTCACAAGGGTTGAGGGTTTTAGGGTTCTCGACCCTTCGCGCCTATTCACTTTGGCTAGTCCCGGTTGTTGCATTCCTCTTCCGCTCTGCGAGTTGTTGACCTCTGTTGGTGTCTGTGAGTTATGATGCTGCCCGTTCCTAGATGGTTTGGTCCACTGGTTCGATACCCAGCTGCCCTTCCAACAGTGCTTATGGTTATATGCTCGACCTTTCCTGTTCCGCCGGCATTTGATAGTTATAATGGTAAGTCTCAATTCGTTACTGTGCGGTTAGGGTCTCAATGGCTATTCTGGTTTGTCTTCAGTCGTTTTCCTTGGAGTTCTTGTTGGTTTCTGTGTCTATGCAATTCGTGGATGCCTGTGAATGATTTGGGGTTTGTTTCCTTGTCTCTGTAATTTACTCCCCTTGTAATACTCGCGCTCTTCTGCAACGGTTTTGTTCTGGTGCCCGCTCTGCTCTTGTTCGACTGGTGACGGTGTTCTCAGCTGGCGATTTTGCAAGCAATGTTGGTAAGTCAATATTCTATGCGAGATTTATTTATATGCACCTTCTTCTGTTACTTATGTCTCGGCTCCTTCGTGGGCAGGTGTTTCGTCTGGGTCGGTTGGAGGTCCTAGCTCCATGTACAGGTAACTTCGACTTCGATTTTGGATTTGTGTTCTTGTTTCTTTTTATGTTGTCTATGTCTGTAAGTGCTGCCGACCTGATTAACTTTCCATACTCGTTGCTTTGCAGGGAAGACTGTGCACGGTGACCTTCCTCATGTCCCCGACAGTCTGCAATTTCGGGTAGCTCTTTCTCTTTGTTGTTTGGTAGTTGCTTGTTTGGGCTTCTTAAACCCTCAAAGTCGGACTTGTGTGCAGACCCTAGGTTGTTCGGTTCTGAGTCGGTCTTTCGTTGCTCTCGATTTGTATTTCGATGTTGGGCCTCGGTGTAAATTATATTATTGTTCACTATAGGTTTTTCCCGTGTCTGTGGTCCTGAGTCGTTTGGTTATTTTGGACAGTACGCAATGGAACTTATACAGGGGTTTTATGTGCGTAATGCACTTATCTGGCAATGTAACTTATTTATATAGAATGGTAATTTTATGAATGACAAGCCTGTGTATTATATGGCATACCTGGGGTTCGGTTGTGTGTACCTGGTTTTGCAACTTCCGCCTGTACGTTATCGCTTTTTGTTATGCAACGCCTGTAGTATGCTCTGCTTGACAACCTAGTTTGACAATTTTATCTGCACCATCACACAATTTGAACACAGTTTATATTTGAATGCTCAGAATATTTTATTCCTCTGTTATTTCTGCTTTTTGTCTATTCTCACGAAGTCAGGACCCCCTCAATGGGTCATTCCGCTCCTTTTATAATTCTGTTTACAAAAGTAGTTGCTTATTACATAACTGCTGTTGGTTATATCATTCGTTTCTACAGCTGGCTGTTAACTGATATATTCGGTTTCTCTTTTACAAGAACAAAAATGTTTCCTAATTTGTTACTATTCCTAATTAAAAGTAAACTATCACATGATTGTTTTTCTCTGCTTCTGGTAATTAAAAAATAACATTGCATAAGTAATAATAACAACAGTAAAAGAAAAGAAATAACCAAGGCAGTGTTACTGCCCATCCATCAAACCATGTCCTCAGTCCTCTTTGGAAACTTTGTCTGCCTTCTTCCTGACTCTACCCTGTTGACCAAATGCTCCTGCATCAAGCTTCCGGGGTAAAAGAGAACTCATGGCTCCGTTCCATGAGCTCCTCCACCGAGTAACCAGCCTTCTGAATCTGCGCCGCGTCGAGCCACGAGCTGTCCTCCATTGGACGGTCTTTCCACTTGACGAGGTAACGCAGATACTCCTTTCTGCACGTTCTTTTAGCTACCTGGGTGCTGAGGATCCCTTCAATTTCATGGGTCCGGGCTGAAAGTAATTGTTTCATCCAAGGACTGCTCTCTAACTGAGTGTCCTGTTCTGGCTGTACCATACTACCATCTTCCGCCTGGGCATGATATGGGAACAGGTCTGCCACGTTGAATATAGGTGAAATGCCTATGTCCGGTGGTAGCTGAATTTCATACGCATTGGCTGAAAACTTTCGCAGAATCTTGCATGGACCGATTTTCTTGTATTTTAACTTGTTATACGTGCCCTTAGAAAACTGTTCCCGGCGCAGATGCGCAAATACTTCGTCTCCAACATCAAAATGTACCTCTCGTCGCTTTGTGTCCGAGTGCTGTTTGTATTCTGCGTACTGTCATGCAATCTTAATTTAACCTTTTCATGAAGTTCGCTCATGGCTTCAGCAAAATCTTCCCCATTTGCACTTCTCCGTTCTAGCTGTCCCAAATCTCGTAGTTCATGTACCCCTCGAGGATGCATTCCATACAAAATCTGAAATGGGCTAAATCCAGTGCTCCGATTGGGCGAATCGTTATATGCGAATTCTGCCTCGGCAAGGGCTCGATCCCATAATCGTGAATTTTCTCCTGTCAAACTTCGTAATAAGTTGCCCAAACTCCTGTTCACCACCTCTGTCTGTCCATCAGTTTGCGGGTGATACGCAGAACTGAAATTTAATTGCGTGGCAACTTTTTCCACAGGGTGCGCCAAAAATGTCCTGTGAATTTCACATCCCTGTCTGAAACAATAGTCCTAGGTAAGCCATGCAATCTAACAACTTCCGTGAAAAACAGGTGTGCCACATTCGTGGCATCACTAGTTTTCCGGCAAGGAATGAAATGAGCCATTTTTGAGAACCTATCTACCACCACCATCACTGAATCATATCCCCGCTGCGTTCCAGGTAATCCTAGGACAAAATCAATAATGACTGAATCCCACGGCCTACTTGGAACATGTAGAGGTGTGTATAATCCAGTGTTCTGGCTGTGTCCTTTCGCCAGTTGGCAGACTTTACATCTGGTTACATATCTCTGTACATCCCGGCTCATTTTTGGCCAATAATAAAAATGTCCTAGCTGCTCCAACGTTTTATCGATGCCAAAATGTCCTGCTAATCCGCCACTGTGTTTCTCTCTTACTAAATTTTCCCTCATCGAACAATTCGGAACACATAGCTGTCCACCTCGAAATAATAATCCTTCCTGTAAATTGAAATCTAGCCATGGGCTTGTATTCCTTAAGACAGGATTTTGGCATGCTTCAAAAGCTTCCTTGAAATCCACGTCCATCTGGTACAAATCCTTCAAATACTCAAATCCCATTACCTGTATACCACTTTCCTGTAAGAGCAAGGCTCTTCTGCTTAAAGCATCCGCCACTTTGTTGGCTTGCCCACTTATGTGTTTTAACACAAAGGTAAAACTCTGTAAGTATTCTACCCACTTGGCATGCTTATGGTTCAATTTGTGCTGTTGCGTTACATATTGTAATGCTGAATTATTAGAGAACAAGACGAACTCATTGCCTAGTAGGTAGTGTCTCCAATGTTTCAAAGCTTGGACTACTACATAGAACTCTTTGTCATATGACGAATACTTCTACCAACTCTCATTTAGTTTTTCACTAAAAAACGCCACTGGTCTGTCCTCTTGACTGAGGACAGCGCCAATAGCTGTCCCGCTTGCATCACAATGAACCTAAAAAGGTTTACTAAAATCGGGCAGTCTCAAGATCGGCCTCTCCGTTATTTTTCGCTTCAGAAGTTGAAAACTGTTTTCTGCCACCTTGGTCCAACAAAAAGGTTGGCTGGCCTTTTTTATGGTCTCTAGCATTGGTGCGCAGATCTCACTAAAATTCTTAATAAATTTTCGATAAAAACTGGCTAAACCGTGAAAGCTACGTACCTCAAACAAACTCTTAGGTGACGGCCAACTTATGATGCTGCAATCTTTTCTGGGTCCATCTTCAACTCGTTCTCCGCAACTACAAATCCCAGATATATCAGCTCCTTCTGCAAGAAAGTGCACTTCTTCAAATTTATCAGCAGCTTGTTCTGCTGCAACTTCTCGAATACCCTTCGAATATGCTGAAGGTGCTCTCTTTTCATCCTGCTGAAAATTAAAATATCGTCCAGATAGACTATCACAAATTTT
>APFE031071087.1:19847-31412 GCA_000404065.3 Pinus taeda
AATGCATTTTTTTAATTTTTAATTTTTATTATTATTTAAGAAAGATTTCAATGTGGTGTACATTCAATTGAACGGATCGATGAGGTGAGATCGGAAAGGCCCTTAAAATTCATCGCATATATTTCTCAAACTTGTGTGGTTGCCACAAAATCTATTTTCAGAATTACGTGAGGTTCGGAAGGGTTCTAAAAAAACTGTTCTAATTCACTTGACTCTGTATCCAAAGATTGGGATTGAGATTCTTCTTATTGGAAATTAGTAACAGATGCCTAACTAGCTGCTATTTTACGAATTAGAATTCTCTATCCCACTTATTCCAATTTCAATTACAACACCCCATGAAAATTACTTTTGATTATATGTTATTTTAAGTTTTATTACATTATGTTGGGTAATAATAAGTGTTGAGGTTCCAAGAAAAATAAATTATGGTTACTTAAATATTTGGAATGATACCTTAATACAAAATAGAAACTGTTTACAAGAATTAAAAGAAATATTTACAAATAAAACAATTACCCCAAATAAAACAATTACCCAATCTGTCGTGGAGGGGGATTTAGGGGAAGGCAAAAGCATCTAGGAGAGATCCTTGAGTTGGAGGAACCAGTGGGAGAATTCTCAAAAAAGACAGTCAGAAAAGAGTACAGGCTTGCGGCAGGATTATAGTCCAAGAACCCAAGGCACTTGACTGTAACTAGAAATTACTAACTGTGGCACCAACAGAAAGTGCTCGGGTGAGAGTCTGGATGTAATTGCCAGAACTCGTGGCAGGGAGAAGAGACATTCCAAAGAGGAATATTGGCTAGTTGTTGCTATTATTATAACAGATAAGTACCATGAAATGCTTGATTTAGGATCTAGGTACTATGTTGTAAATTAATAGCTTAACTAGGTAGGAACTGCTTACTGACTTCAGAGTAAAGAGACTTTACGTATACAGTATAGATAAGTATAGGAATTCTTCAGTAATGATACAATAGAAACAATAGAGAGAGTGCATTTAATTTCTTCTGAGGAAAAGTAATAATAAATAAAATTATGTGAGGATATTATAGGTATTTTTTGTGTATAAAATATTTAAAACTACAATACAACACACAAGCATATACATTTAAAATACTCATAACGAGTATGCAAACCCTCATGGAATACACCAAAGGATAATTACATGGTGTGTGCCAAGACCACATATATTTATGATTGTTTCAACATTTAACTACAACATACAATTAAGGAGTGCAATGTAAAACTATTCAAAAAACAGAGGTATTGCCATATAATATCTATTAGTTCATCTATCAGCTTACGAATAAACATGGAATAAACCCTTTTCCTACAAACTCCTTTCAAATCAATTATCTCCATAGAAATCGATAAAGCATAGCATACTGGAAAAATTGGACCGGAGGTAGCCAGGCCATGCGAAATAGGAGATGACATATTCGAAATACCCAAATATCTTAACAATGTATTACATAAATACACATTCATTCCAGTACAAACAAACAGTTGCAGTCCAGAGTGACCTTTGAGTCATTACGACCAAAAAGACAACACTCTTAACTAATACCTTAACGGACTTAAGAGTAGTTATAATAGCAAAATCAAAAATATGTTGAGAGATTGGCAAAGTTTTTCCCTTATCATTCGAATCACACGCAGAGTCCATCGACTCGCTTAAACAGTTATTTAAATAAGGATTACAAGAAACTTAGGTAGCTCTCTCAACCCGCTCGATGAAACATCAAACCCTCTTAACTAATCAACTGAGGACCAGAATGCAAACCGAGAAATGGCTAGCAAAACCGCAAGAGTTTGAGCTTTGAAGGGTAGGTCCTAGACTTGCGCAAGCAGGGTAGGGCAAAGGAATACCTGCCATAAACCACGGTCGAACATGAAAACCGTTTTATAACCATTTAACAAGAGACAAGAACTGTGGAATACACATGCAAGGGCTTGGTAGAATCATACCTGAAATTGAAGGGTGCATGCTCCAAATGTTAACCTGCTCAATCATAGAAACCCTTAAGAAAATATTTCTAAGTTCAAGAAAATGTCAACTGTTAAGAATCTGGGTTGTCATGGCTTACCTTCTAAATCTGGAGCAATAGCAAAACTGTTGCCTTCTTTCTGAAACGCCTTTGAACCATCCTAAATAGAGACAGTAGCTCGTTCAACCTCAACAATAGCCATGTTCCCCAATCAAAGCAAACTAAAAGAAAAGATATTGTTAGAAATTATCAACAGACACTTGTCTTCTCCCGTCATGCCATAAAAAGCAGGGCAGGCCTCAGGAGGAGGAACGACCTCACTGTAAACCTCAACAACTTAACTTTCCATTCCAGAGCAGCAAGAAGCCATGGACCAAAAGCAACAATGGGACCACAGAACGTTGGGTGCAAGGAAGTGGTTAGGTGATGGAACCCTAGCCAACCACCACCGTCATATCGCCAGCAAGGAATCAACGGAGAGGAGGTGGGACGAATGGCCTTAGATCAAAAAACCAAGTAGCAGTCAAAGGTTTCATCATCGGTTGAGATCACGCCATGAAATCCTATGCATGCAAACCAAGTCAGCGAGTGCAGGGCAGTAAACGCCAACGTACAAAAGGCCATGTGATCCATTACTGTAAATCTCTGTGGTAGCTTGGTAGATTGTGCAAGCATAAAGCGCATATGTTGAAGGGTGAGCTGGCAAAATCTACGGCAACCACAAATCATATAAGGAATTTAAAGTTTAATAAATAAATATGTATCGGTCATCATGCGTAAGGTTAAACAAATATTTTATTTTTTTATGGTAATTATATTTGTTAAAAGATGAATGTTACAAATGGTATAAGAGCTCAGGTTCATGTACTGAAACTCTTTGGGATGTAAGGACAACTATACTTGAAATAAATGTGTTGAGTATATAAACATATATATAATAATTAACATGGTAAACGTGTGTGTAAACATAGAGACTGTGACAAGAAAAGAAAGTTCAGAATGCAGAGAAGCTCCGGACCACCTGAATCGCCCAGAACAACATATTTAATGCTAAACCAGATATTTGGATACAGTTGGGCAAGGAATCCCAGCAAGCTAATGCAATGCTAGTTGAAACTATGCAACAGTTGCGTGCAAAAATGACCAATTTAAGAATGGATAATGAACGGCTGCGTTTAGAACAAGACAGAATTTTAAGAAATCTATCCAATCGACAAAATTAGTGCCACCCAGACCCCAGTGTAGAAGACTAGGAAAAGACCCTGACAACTCAACATGGAGAAGAAAATTTTGAATCAGCTGAAAAGCATAGGGAAGATGAAGAAGGGCATTCAGCCAATGTCTCCAAACAACGTAAAACCAAAACTCAAAAGTCAGAATAAAAGTTGGAAATACAAGGAGAATTTAAAAAGATTAAGCCCTCACTTTTTGAGGGAGAATCTTAAGAGGCAGTGGAGGCTTGGTTAATCGACATGGGAAAGTACTTTCAAATTTATGAGTACACTAACAAACTGAAGGCACGATTGGCTGTTTATCAGCTAAGGGGTAAAGCGACCCTCTGGTGGGAGGAAATCAAGACAGTAAGAAAAAATGACGAAGAGCATATTACATGGAACGAGTTTCAAAAATATTTTAAAGACAAGTACCTAACTAAGCGCTATTATGATGAAAAAGCAAAGGAGTTTTATGAGTTAAGGTTGGGAATCTTAACCATGGATGAATACATGGCCCGATTCACATCCTTATTACACTATTTGCCTTACATGCAAGAGGAAAATGCCAAAATTTAGCGCTTCATCAGTAGCTTACCCAACATTATGAAGGGAAAAGTCGAATTTTAATACCCCAAGACAATGGACGATGCTATGCGGAAAGCCCACATTTGCTATTAGCAATTGAAACAAAAGAATGGAGGACAAAAAGGGGGGCTCAATAGGAAAGGTAGAAGCCTGATTCCAAACATACACCAAAAAATTGCTAATAATAGGAATGTATAGCAAAATACTTTCAACAAGTTTCCAGCCAGGAATCAGCCCAAAACTGCATATTCTAAGAATAATCCAGTAGAGGGAGTCATTAAATCTACCAATGAACAACAATCAAAACTGTTGCTGCAATGCTAGGAATGTGGAGAACCCCATTATTACAAAAACTATCCAAACAGGGCTAGAACAGAATAGTTATCGAATATGCAAGAAGCATCCACTGTTGGGGAAGTGGCAAGGAGCATGGCCAGAATTAATGCTGCCTTGGATGACCATCAGGCAGAATTTCAGTCCACAATGATCAAATGTGAAGGTATGATTGCTAAAAAACCTGTCTCTGTTTTATTTGATCCAGGCATTAGCTTAAGCTATGTTAGTGCTAAGGTGGTAGAAAAGTGTCAACTATCAAGCAGAAAATTTTTAAAACCTTGGTTAGTTCAATTAACCACTAGGACAAAAAAAAGGGTTAATGCAAAAATAGAACATTGTTCCATAATCATTTTCGGGAAACCTATTTATGTTGACCTTAACATACTTCCTTCGGGTTCTTATGATATTTTAATCGGGATGGACTGGTTGGAAAAATGTTGGTCTCTAGTGGACTATAAACAGAAAACCGTAAGTTTTATTTCTGAATCAGGCCAAAGGAAGGAACTCCAAGGAATAAAAACTAGCACCAAGCTATGCCCTATTATTTCTAGTCAGTTAGGATAATGTACCAGAAAGGGCTGTCAAATATATGTTGTTCAGGTGGGGTTTACCAGTACCAAAAATAAAATTACCTCCTTGGAAAACATTCTTGTGATTTAGGAATTTGTTGATGTGTTTCCAGAATCCATTCTAGGTTTACCCCCAAAACATGATATTGATTTCATTATTGAGCTCGTTCTGGGTGCAATCCCTATATCCAGGGCCCCTTATTGCATGAGCATACCTGAGTTAACAGAACTCAAAAATGCAGCTTCAGGAGCTCCTTGACAAAAAATATATTCGTCCTAGTGTGTCTCCTTGGGAGATCCCGTATTATTTGTACGGAAAAAGGATGGGACCTGAGATTATGCATCGATTATTGACAGTTAAACAATCTAACCATTAAGAATAAATATCCCTTGCCTCGTATTGATGATCTATTTGATCAGGTACAAGGAGCTAAAGTGTTCTAAAAAATCGACTTAAGATCGGCTACCATCAGATAAGAATAAAAGAGGAGGACATTTACAAGACAATATTCCATACCCATTATGGTCATTACAAGTTCGTAGTGTTGTCATTTGGTCTCACAAATGCTCCAGCCACCTTTATGTGTCTAATGCATGATATTTTCCAACTTTACCTTGATAAATTTGTATTGATTTTAATTGATGACATTTTAATATACTCTAAGAATGTGGAGGAGCATAAAGAACATCTAAGAATAGTATTACAAACATTTCGAGAAAATTAGTTATATGTTAAATTCAGGAAGTGTAATTTTTATGAAGATCAGATTTAGTACTTCGGTCACGTTATTTCAACGGATGGAATAGCAGTAGACCCAGAGAAGATCAGAACAAATCATGGAATGGACAGTCCCAAAGAATGTCGCTGATATTCGATCATTCTTGGGTTTAGTTGAGTACTACCGTCGATTCATTGAGGGATTTTCAAAAATATCCTTTCCACTGACCTCCTTACAGAAAAAGGGGCGCACTTTCAAATGGACAGCTGAGTGTCAACAAAGTTTTGAAAAGATGAAACACCTGCTTACCACCGCACTAGTGCTAAAAGTGGCAGATTTGGAAAACTCTTTCGTGGTTTGCACAGATGCAAGTAAAGAGGATGTAGGTGGAGTGCTGACACAAGAAGGAAAGATTATTGCATATGAATCACAAAAATTGAAGGAATACGAACAATGATATTTTGTGTATGACCTTGAGTTGACAGCGATAGTGCATGCACTTAAAATGTGGCGACACTACCTATTGGGGAAGAAATTTCTGCTATTAATTAATCATAACAACCTTACCAATTTCTTCAACCAGTCTAGCTTAAACACTTGACAAGCTAGATGGACAACATTCATAAGCGAATTCGACTTCGACATGAAACATCTTAAAGGAAAGGAAAATCGGGTGGCCAACGCATTGAGCAGAAAATTACATTGCATTTATGAGGTCCAAATGAGCCAAGCCAGCTCAAATATCCCTGAAATCATAATGAAAGAAGCGGTGCAAGATCTAGAGTATACCCTCCTTTAGCAACAATCAAGGGAGGCCCTACTAAAAAAGGAAGCATCCGAATTTGAAATAGATTTTGACAATATTCTTACTTTTAAAAACCGAATTTATGTCCCTAACCAAAACTCGATTAAACAATTGATAATGGATGAGTTTCATAGAAAACCATGTGCTGGCCACCCGGGGTACCAGAAATTATTTTCAACCATCAAAAATGGATATTATTGGCCAGGGTTAAGAAAGGATGTCACTGAATATTTTTCCAAATGTTTGGAGTGCCAATTGGTGAAGGCAGAACATCAGCATCCTGCAGGCTTGTTGCAGCCTCTACCCATTCCGGAATGGAAATGGGAAACCATTTATCTAGATTTTATAATCAGCTTAACTCATACCAGAAAGCACCATGACTCAATTATGGTGGTATTAGATAAGTTGAGTAAAAAAACTCACTTTATACCCATAAATTCCACATACAAAACTATGGAGATCGCAAACATATTTATGAAGGAGATTTTATTTTTACATGGATTACCCAAAGTGGTAATCTCTGATAGGGATGTAAAATTTACATCCACCTTCTGGAAAACTCTCTTTTCAGGATTAGGTACTCAGATCCAATTTAGTGCCGCCTATCACCCCCAAACACATGGACAAATTGAATGTGTAAATCAGGTGCTAGAAGACATGTTGCACATGTTCGTAATGCAGTAGCCACATACATGGGAGGATTATCCCCATTTGGTGGAATTTTCATATAATAATGGGCTTCATGAATCATTGGGCATGATCCCCTTCGAAGTGTTGTATGGAAAGAAGTGTAGGGTGCCGATAGACTGGAATAACCCATTTAATAAACTAGCTTTGGGGCCTGACATGCTAGCAGAAATGGAGGAGACGATTAAGAAAATTCGGCAAAATCTAAGGGCAACCCAAGATAGATAAAAAGATATATACAAAGAATTTCAACTAGGGGATCATATATATTTAAGAGTAAAACCCCTGAAAATCTCCTTAGAGTGGTAGGGTTGTGCTAAGTAAATACCATGGGTGGATGCCACTTACAATACAATGGGACGACGACTCTCCTATCATTTTTTGAAGTTTTTTGTGCAAAATTTTAGAAAAAGGATTGTAGATCTGAGCTCCTCTTGAAACATCACCCAATTTCAAAAAACAAATGGGTTGAATGGAGTTCGGATGTGGGAGATATCGTTGATTTAAAAACGGCTTCTTTTTTTTTTTCTCAGAATTTTTGTGACGGTGGAAACATTGTAGTGCGAATATGAGATTCTAGAGTGTCCAGATAAGGATTTACGACACATGGAAAGATGCAAAATGGTCCTTCTATTTCCAAAAATAGGTTATAATAAATATTCTGAGTTATATTGACCGAGTTATGTCCATTTTAATTTTGGATCAGCATTCGGAGCGAGTTCCCTTTGGAGACGTGCCCTCCCACCACGCTTTAGTAGGCACCTACTTCACATTCATCAGTTTCAGCATAGCAGCATTTGGCTTGGGTTCTTTGGAAATGTGCCATCCCACCCCAAGTAATGTAGGCACCTGCTACTTCATCAATAACCAACATCACGGTTATGGGTCAACCACACAAAATCCTTGTCATCGAAGTCCATTTGCTAGGCCGCACACTGTTATCATCACTGTTGGTCAGAAGAATTACAGGGTATCTCTATCCTCGGATACGTTTGTCATGGTTATGGGTCATCCACAAACCCACTCTTCATCAAAGTCCATTTTCTAGGTCACACACTGTTAGTACCACAGTCGGTCACAAGCATTACAGGGTATCTCTATCTTCGGATCTTCGTTCATCATGGTTATGGGTTAACCACATAAAACCCTTCTCTTCAATGGCCCTTCATATTCAACAAAGGCTTCGCAGGAGGGAGCTTCATGCAATGGGGACCAATGCTTCTTAAGGAGGGAGGAATGATCCAAATAGAAAATGGCATCAACCCATGGTATTCATCCACCCATGGAATTTACCCATGGTATTGTAAGTGGCATACACCCATGGTATTGCAAGTGACATCCACCCATGGTATTTTCCCATGGTATTGTGACATCCACCCATGGTATTCATTCACCCATGGATTTGACCCATCATATTGTGACATCCACCCATGGGATTAATTCACCCATGGAATTGACCCGTGATATTGTGACATCCACCCATGGTATTCATTCACCCATGGAATTGACCCACGGTATTGTAACTGAAAAATACTATAAGTAACAAGTCACATTTTGTAAAAGGACAGATTGTTTGCCACAATGTAGCTTTTATAGTTATTATCGGTTTTAATAAAAAGTTTCTTTGTGGTTTTATTTACTGTGTGTTTTGTCATTTTTTTCTAGCATTGCAATTCTTCAGATCTTGGGGGCCTTCCCCCCAAGATCCATTTCAATCTTTTAGATCTTGAGGGCCCCCCAAGATCTAGATCAACGTATCCTTACAAAAAGAAATATGTGTATAACCCTCAGCACATTATTAACTGGGGAAACATTCAGGTAACCAGTGAAGTGGGATATATAACTTTTAGAGCCATTTTTTGTTTATATATTTAGCAGAATCATGATTGTGAGTTTTTGGTTGCAGGTCGAACCGGAAGGAGAGTTCATGGTAGAACCTCTTCGTATTCTTGACCAGAGAGAAACCACCTTGCGGAAGCGAGTCATCACCCACGTTAAAGTGCAGTGGAAGCACTTTGGCCCAGAAGAGGCCACTTGGGAAGAAGAAGAATTTATGCGGGAAGTCTATCCGACGTTGTTTTCTGAAAGTAAAATGAACACCAGGGACAATGTTCCTCATATGGGGGGAGATGTACCACCCAAGGTGCATGAAAATTACCGAGGATTAATAAGTTACTTTTATTATCTATTATTTTAAGTTTTACTACATTATGCTGGGTAATAATAATTGTTGAGGATGAAAGGGCGAGAAAAATAAATTATGCTTACCTAAATATTTGGAATGATACATTAACACAAAATAGAAATTGTTTACAAGAATTAAAAGAAACGGTTACAAATAAAATAGTTACCCAATCTGCCCTGAAGGGTGATTTAAGGGAAGGAAAAAGAATCCAGGAGAGATCCTTGAGTTGGAGGAACCAGTGGGAGAATTCTCAAGAAAGACAGTCAAAAAAGAGTACAGGACTTAGGGAAGGATTGTAGTCTAGGAACCCAAGGTACTTGACTGTAACTAGAAATTACTAACTGTCACACCAATAGAAAGTGCTCAGGGGAGAGTCTGGATGTAATTTCCAAAACTCATGGCAGGGAGGAGAGACTTTCCAAAGAGGAATATTGGCTAGTTGTTGCTATTATTATAACAGATAAGTACCATGAAATTCTTGATTTAGGATCTAGGTACTATGTTGTAAATTAATAGCTTAACTAGGTAGGAACTACTTACTAACTTCAGAGTAAAGAGATTCTACGTATACATTATAGATAAGTGTAGAAATTCTTTAGTAAAGATACAATGGAAACAATAGATAGAGTGCATTTAATTTCTTCTCTGGACAAGTAATAATAAACATTCTCTGGTAAAATTATGTGAGGATATTATAAGTATTTTCTGTCTGTAAAAGATTTAAAACTGCAATACAACAAACAAGCATATACATCTAAAATATTCTGAACGAGTATGCAAACCCTCATGGAATATACCAAGGGATAATTACATGGTGTGTGCCGAGACCATATACATTTGTGATTGTTTTGACATTTAACTACAACATACAATTAAGGAGTGCAATGTAAAACTATTCGAAAAATAGAGGTATTGCCATATAATATCTATCATTTCATCTACCAGCTTACGAATAAAGTTGGAATAAACCCTTTTCCTACAAACTCCTTTCAAATTAGTTATTTCCATAATAATAAATAAAGCATAACATATTGGAAAAATTGGACCAGAGGTAGCGAGGTCGTGCGAAGTAGGATATGGCATATTTGAAATACTCAAATATATTAACAATGTATTATAAATACGCATTGATTCCATTACAAACAAACAGTTGCAGTCCAGAGTGACCTTTGAGTTATTACGACCAAAAACACAACACTCTTAACTAATATCTTAACGTACTTAAGAGTAGTTATAACAACAAAATAAAAAATATGTTCATAGATTGGGGAAGTTTTTCCCTCATCGTTCGAATCACACGCAGAGTCTATCAACTCGCTTAAACAATTATTTAAATAAGGATTAAAAGAAACTTAGGCAGCTCTCTGAGCCCACTCGGTGAAACATCAAACACTCTTAATTAATCGGCTGAGGACCAGAAAGCTAACCTGGAAATGACCAGCAAAACCGTAAGAGTTTGAGCTTTGAAGGGTAGGTCCCAAACTTGCACAAGCAGGGTAGGGCAAAGGAATACCTGCCATAAACCACGGTCGAACATGAAAACCTTTTTACAACCATTTAACAAGAGATAAGAACTGTAGAATACGCATGTAAGGGCTTGGCAGAATCATACCTGAAATTGAAGGGCGCACGCTCCAAATGTCGACCTGCTCAATCATAGAAATCCTTAAGAAAATCTTTTTGAGTTCAAGAAAATGTCAACTCTTAAGAATCCAGGTTGTCAAGGCTTACCTTCCAAATCTGGAGCAATAGCGAAACTATTGCCTTCTTTCTGAAACACCTTTGAACCATCCTGAATAGAGATAGTAACTCGTTTAGCCTAAGAAAGAGCCATGTTCCTTACTCAAAGAAAATTAAAATAAAATATACTCGTATACATTATCAACAGACACTTTCCTTCTCTAGTCGCACCATAAAAACTAATGCAGGCCTCAGGAGGAGGAGCGAACTCATTATAAACCTCAACAACTTAACTTGTCATTCCAAAGCAGAAAGAAGCCATGGACTGAAAACAACAATGAGACCATAGAACATTGGGTATGAGGAAGCGGTTAGGTGATGGAACCCTAGCCAACCACCACCATCGGATCAACAACAGGGAATCAACGGAGAGGAGGCGAGACAGATGGCCTTAGATTAGAAAACTAAGTAGAAATCAAAGGTTTCATCATCGATATAGATCACACCCTGAAATCCCACGCATGCAAACCAAGTCATCCAGAGCAGGGAAGTAAATGCCAATGTACCAAAGGCCATGTGATCCATTAATGTAAATCTCCATGGCAGCTTGGTTTATTGTGCAAGCATAAAGCACATATGTTGGAGGGTGAGGTGATTGACTCTACCATAGCCACAAATCATATCAGGAATTTAAAGATTAATAAATAAATATGTATCGGTCATTAGGCTTAAGGTTAAACAAATAATAATAATTATTATTTTTTTTTATTTTTTTTTATGGTTATTATATT
>APFE031071087.1:35967-73641 GCA_000404065.3 Pinus taeda
CCTTAAATACTAGCGATATAAACATGGATCCCTTACCCGATAAATGTTATTTAATTGTGACACTATCAATTGTGAATCAAGATAAACTACCAACGAGCCGATTTCGTGAGAAATTTCCTCATATAGCAAATTAATGACGGCAGTATACTCAGGCATATTGTTTGAAGAAAGACCGATGCATACTCCTCTTGATACCATTAATTGACTAGTTGGATAATACAGTACCCAAGATGCGGAAGCAAGATTCTGAGTGTGCTGACTAGCACCATCGGCGAATCCAAAATAGATCAAGTCATCCATCAACACCTGCCAAAGCAAACCAAAAAGTGTTGATATCACAAACTCTCGACAAAATATGTACAAATATACATAATTTACAAAGAAGCCATTGCCTAGCTGCTACTTAAGCAAAGTACTTCTTAAGGTAGAGCCTGTTTCAGGGTTCCGCCAATTTGTTTCCTTCGAAATTTATTAACTCATATGACCCTTTTATTAAAACTCGTTTAATATGAAGGGACCATACCACATAGGTTTGAATTTGCCTACCCCCAAGGTGTCTTTATCTTGGTCATAGACCAAGACAAGGTCACCTTCAGAAAAGACACGAGGATGGACAACTTTATCATACTGGGTTTTAACACTTTTCTTATGAGCCTCATCTACTGTGGCTGCATCTCGACGCTGCGCATTGAGATGCTCCAAGTGAAGGAGGTGCTCTTCGAGACGATAGGTCTCTGGAAGGAGCTCAATAGCTAACTTAAGAGATGGAATTTCACGTTCGATAGGAAAGATAGATTCCAACCCATAAACTAACTGAAAAGGTGTAAAACCTGTAGCAGACTTGACGGAGGTTCGGTATGCCCATAGAGCCGGATACAACATAAGATGCCAATTGGATCGATTTTTATCAATTGTCCTTTGCAGGATCATCTTAAGAGTTTTGTTTACTGCCTCGACCTGTCCATTGGCCTGAGGATAATAAGGAGCCGAATGTTCCTGACGGAAACCTAGTTTGAGAGCCAATTCCGACATTAGTTGATTCTAGAAATGAATGCCATGGTCAATGACAATCTCTCTTGGGATACCGAACCTTGAGATAATTTGATTAAAAAGGAACAATGCCGCTATCCCACTATCGTTTTTATAAGTGGGCATGGCCTCGGCCCACTTCGTGAAGTAGTCGATAGCCACGATAATATACTTGTGATTCGCTGCTGAAGGTGGATGACAAGTCGTAAAATAAATACCCCACTTAGTAAAGGGACCAACAGTGACAATGGGAAAAAGAGGAGCTGGATGTGCGCGCATCTTCCGTGTATAAACTTGGCATGGGTGACAGCATTTGACCGCTTCAACACAATCTTTGAAGAGCGAAGGCCAAAAATAGTCGGCACGCAAGATACGCTGAGCTGTAGCAAGCCCTGATAGATGACCACCACAAGCTCCACTGTGGCAATCATTTAGCACACACTCTACCTCTTCTAAGGTTAAACAACACCGAAGGATTGAATCAACCCCCCGACGATATAATGTATCACCAATGATGACGTAATTTTTAGCAAGGTGACATGATTTGCGACGTTCATCCTTAGAGAAAGCAGAGGGAAACTTCGGAGTTTGGAGATAAACAATGATATCTCCATACTAAGGGTCGAGTGAAGAGATGAGGAATAAATGTTCATCGGGAAAACTTTCATAAATAGTATCCTCTCCATAAGGCAACTCGGAAATTAGATCGGCAAAAACCATAGATTTCTTGGACTTAGCGGACAAGAACTCGAGATCAAATTCTTGTAGAATGACAATCCATCGATTATATTTGCACCCAATCACTCACCTACTGAGGACAAACTGAAACGGATTGACTCCTGCCAAGACAAAAGTTTTGCGTAGCAGAATATAATGACGGAGCCACTGGACAACATGGACAGCTGCCAAGGCCAACTTCTCAACCGGAGAATAGCGAAGTTCAGGACCTATCAAGCCTCGGCTCAAGTAATAAATCACGTGCTCTGTGAGAGCATTGTCTTCCTGAACAAGAACCATACCAATGGTTGATTCTGTTGCAGCGAGATATAAAAGGAAGTCCCTACCATAATTCAGTGGACTCAAAAGCGGGGAAGAGACTAATTCCTTTTTCAAAGCATCAAATGACCGCTGTGCAAAGTCATTCCACATGAATGGAACCCCTTTGTGGAGCAAATGCATAAACCCTTTAGTTATCTCGGCATAGTTCGCTATAAACCGTCTTAAGAAATTAGCCTTCCCTTGAAGACTTTGAAGTTGTCCAATGGAGGACAAGGGAGGCAACTGGACTATCACCTCTACCTTGAAGGGATCAACTCTAATCCCTTCATTTGGCACGATGAACCCTAACAACCGACTGGATGTAACTGCAAAAACACAGTTGTTCAGATTCAACCGGATTTTATAAAAATGACATCGCTCAAAAACCATTCGAAGGTGACTGGGATGATCAGTTCTTTTTCGAGAACGAGCAGCGAGATCATCCAAGTATGCTTCGATGATATATTTGATGTTGTAGAAAGCATAAGACATGGCCTACTGGAAAGTGGCTTTAGCATTTTTGAGACCAAACGGCATCTTTCTGTATGCAAAGGTACCCAGGGACATATAAAAGCCATCTTATGTTGATCTTCAGGATGGATAGAAATTTGATTATAACTAGAAAAACCGTCCATGAAGGAAAAATCTCATTACCTGCACACTCGTCAATAATCTGATCAATAAATGGCGTGGGGTAATTATCTTTCGGAGAAGCTTTTTTTAAGTCCATAAAGTTGATGCATACTCGGATTGTTCCTTACTTTTTATCGACAGGGACTAGATTGGAAACCCAATTGATAAGAGGAACAGGTTATATAAAACCCGCCTTGAGCAGCTTCTCTACTTCGGCTTTAATGGCTACCGCTTTCCTAGGATTAACCAGTCAAAGGCTTTGACGAACCGGCTTAACATTTTCATACATATTGATCTCATGCTGAACTATAGAAGGATCAATGCCAGGAATTTCCTCATAAGACCATGCAAATACATCTCGAAATTCTTTGAAAAGGTCGGTGTAAATTTGCACTTCTTTAGGGGAACACACAATTCTGATGAAGAGATTCTCAATCATGTTAGGGTCCCTAGAGATGTTTATAGATATCGTTTCTGAGATCACCGACATATTACCTTCGGCACGAAAGTGTGCTGGAGCCAAAGGATTCGATATCTTACAAACATCACTAGTGAATAGCTTGGAGAACCTAGCTTCCACTTCCTACAATGGAGGAAGGAAATACGAACGATGGTGTAAGTCTTCCCAAGGTCGATCTACACCCATCATCACTTCGAGGATTACTTCTTCAGAAGGTAAAACCGTATCTAAGCAGTCCAAGGTGGAGGTGGAATCAAAGGCCCAAGCCGGGGCCACATAAACCTCAAACTCCTCTTCAGAAGAAGGAGCAGAGTGGTCGTTTGCAGAGTTAACGATACCCTGATATCTAAGCTCAGCCACAGACGTAGAGGATGCCATTCCATTTACTTGTCCTTCAGCTAATGTGGTCATAGGTGAAGGCAAGGTCCAAGAGTCTGAAAAATAATGAGTTTGGATGAACCCTTCTTGAGGAGACTCCTTGGATGATGAAACGACATTGATTCGAGCGATAAGAGAGGGAAACTCAAAGGTACCCATCAATGAGGAATACATCCCAACTCCTAGATTCTCCATAGGCGGGTGAGGGTTATCCACTAAGGGGACAGTAGAGTCAGAAGTTGCTTGAAGATCAACTAGAAAATAATCCAATTGATCAACCTTAATGATTTTCCCTTCATGAGGAAAGCATATGACACGAAATAGAGTCGAAACAACGACATCCATCTCGTATACCCAATTCCTTCCTAAGAGGAGATTATAGTCTAGGTTAGCATCTATGACCTCTACTTCAACATTGATGACCTTTCCTCCAACACATATAGGAAAGGCCGGGATAATCTCATGTGGCTTGTGAGAATGCCCATCAAACGTAGTCAGAAGGGCAGGTGAAGGAACAACCGAAGGAGATCCAATGGCCTTCCAGCAAGACATCGTCATGATGCACGTGGAAGCTCCCTCATCAATAACGGTGCGAAAAATATTAATCCTTCGGTATGTAGACTTTATCTGGAAATCCATGTGATGAGGGAGTCACTTTTTGACATTTAACATGTCAAAAGTGAGCACTAAAGAGTTGGTTGGATAAACTGCCCCAATTGCCGAGAGTAAAGCACTTTGCTGAGCCGGACATGACTAGAGAACCTCTAAAGCGAGCATGGCGCATGGACTCTGGGCCAGATCTTCCACAATGGAATAATTCTAGGTGGCCCTAGCGTTAGGATTCATAGTCGCGCATTTAGCGAAACCTTTCGGTATCCGTGGTATAGTCTCAACAGGGGGTCGCTTAATATGAAGGTCGGTATTTCCGGGAGAAGTTTTGTCCTTGGAAGTTTCGGCTTCACTGTAATCACGTGACCGAGTAGCCACATGTACATTAGAACCCATCATGAAAACGTTCGATAATGTTTCCCCTTCCTGGCTGCCCCCTGAGGAGGTACCAGGATTGGAACTCACGCCAGCAAGCAATTGCTGCCCTTGGGGAAAAGGGTTGGTTAACACAACTTGAGAACTAGAAGCCCCTTACTGCCCTAACAAGCGCTGAGCGTCCTAAATCTTCGGGCAGAGATGAGTTAAATGGTCTCCACTACACAACTTGCATGGAAACTTGACTTTCTTTTTAGACTCATTTCTACCCCCACCAGCGTTATTGCCGATTTATTTGTGTCAGCCTTCCCATCCTAATTCTTTTTCTTACCTCGTCCTTTCTTTTTCCCATTGGAGTTTTTATTTCCTTTAGGGTTATCAGATTGGACAACATTTATCGAAGAGGGTTGGGAAGACGAAGTAGTAGACAATGTGACTTGGTTGTTTGAAGCAGTTTGCAATGACAACTGCTGCAATTGGCTCAACAAGTTCACCGCATTCGTGTCTACCGATCCAACGATACCATCCCCATGGGGACCTGGCTTCGACTTGGCTATGTCAACCTTCGACCCAAGAGCATCTGGAAAGTATTTTTGTAGGATCCCAGACTGAGAGTAAATCAATTCTAATTGCTGGGCCCTAAAAATAGCTTGCTCCTCGAAGTAAACACCGGACATCGAGACATCCTTAGAGATCTCGGGTTGTAAAGATTTCAAAAACCATTCAAGACGGTACTTCGGAGGGATTTCGGCTTTAATGAGCCTCTTTCTCTGTCTCCATTCCTGAATATGGTCATAAATGTGAGTTGCCATGTCCTGATGAAAATTGGCCAGAAGTTTAGTTCCAGCATCGTAGCGGATAGGCAATTGGAAATGATTTAAGAAAATATTAGCTAAGTCGGCAAAAGATGTAAAGCTGCCCCCTGGCAACTCTATATACCATTTGGCCGCATTACCAGTCAAGGTGCGCTGAAAAAGTCTCAACCTAACTGAATCATCAATAAGGGAGTTCGACGAGCACCACAAATGGAATGTAGTCACATGGTCGCCCGGGTCCTCACCGCTCTTCCCTTTGAATTTTGGAATGTCCAAAGGGAGTTTGGTTGGGACCAGAGGCCATGCCGGATTATATTTGATTGGATCGTTTGTTAATTTTGTGAGCTCTGGCAAGTTCAAAGTTGCCAGAAACAGAATCCTAGGAGGACCTTGGGGGTTCCACCCAGACTGGGCGGAACTCCCAAAGTTCTGAAAAGATGAGCCTGGATTTTGGAAGGCACCAGGCTGCCTGAAGTAACCTACAGAACCAGTTGAACCAAAAGGCATGCCTTGTGATCTAGCATAACTAGGAGTTTGACTAACTCTGGCCGCAAAACCTCCATAATTGGCGAAGCTTCCTCCTAAAGGATTATAAGGAGCAAACAACCACTGATAAGGATCCCAAGTAGAGTCTAGGGGAGGAATACTTTGGAATGAACTAACCATGGAGTATGGCCTATTCCCTTGTTGGCCGAGAAACGAATTCCCAGTTCCCATACTACTAACCGCAGGGTTAGTCCAACCTTGAAAAGGATTGCTACCTTGTCCTAAAGAAGAGAAAGGCGTAGATCCAATTGTTGGGTTGGAATGTGGTATATGACCACTTCCAAAAGGAAAACCTTGGAATGAAGCTGATCCACCCATCATGGATGTGGTGGCACTAAACGGGACTGACAGATTACCATGTGCATGGGTGCCAAATGGGAAAAATCCAGAACTAAAAGCATTGGTTTGGGAGTTTCCACTCGTAGAAGGAATGGAGGTAGTCCCAACTAAAGATGTGCTAGAAAAAGACCTGAATAAAGTAGCTGAGGGGATGGAAATAGTTCCTCCCCCTTGTACAGATATTGGAGTTTGCATAGTCGTAGCACTTGTAATAGAAGCCATGCTTCCAGTAGTGGTCATCGATGGTAAGTGCGTTATGTGACCTGGACTTAACGGTCGATGTGTTGGAGACCCAACGTATTGTAATACTTCCGGATGACTAGGAGGTAGGGGAGAATTCGGAGCCGCTAATGACGGTGAGAGTTCTTTTACCTCTTCGTTATCTTGCGTTCGAAAGAGAACTCGAGAAAGTCTAGGAGTACTTCTCTCTTGTCCTATGGAAGTACCAGGTCTATCTTGAGCACTGATGCCCCCGAGGGGAGGATCAATCCCCGATGCATCATCTGCCACAGGACGAAACCCACTAGTAGTATTACCTCTGCACCTTCTAGGTGAAGGCTCTGAACTTGGTGGTGAAAGACCACAAAGTCTTCGAGACCGTCTAGGCAATCAGTCAACCACTTTGAATTTTTTGTTAAGATCTAACTAAAGACTCAAAAAATTGAAAGCTAGGCCAACTAGGAGCATAGAGCACACACTATAAATTCCCTAAAGATATCAGCCAGTCAAACGACTTCCAAGTATTTCCGCTCCGGTGATTGAGACTGGACACCAAAATACGAGAAAGTGAAGTAAGGGGCCTTCCGAAGATAATCTGGGATAATGATGACCCAGTCCTATCAACGAAGGTAACAGAGGAAGTTACACTGACCTCCTAACAACAGCCTGCGCCAGTGCAATCCCCCAAGCTTCGCAAGGGTGCCCTCCAGTAGTACCATTGAGAGTGATACAACATCAACCTCAGGTGCCACGGGATTCCCCTCCACTGCCACCTGTGTAGATCCCTAGGAGTAGCAACTAAGGTTACCAACTCGTATTAGAAGCCAGGTGGAACAGTCGTGAGGTAATTTCGGACAAGTAGGAGAGGGGGTATCTCTCTTCCCTGTCTTTATAGACCCTCGTGCTTAACTCCCAGATCCAGAGCTTTCCTGGTCTTCCTAACGCTATTGGATTTTCACTCACTATTTAGACTCCTATGTTTGATAGTTTAAAATGGCCTTGGAGAGTTAACTCTCTACACACCTAATCCAAGGCCCTAAAATATCCTAAAACTTGTTGATGTATCTAAATTGACAAATATAAAGTTCTAGTATATTTTAAATTAGCGCTTCATTTTAATGGGCTATTATTTAAGTCAAGGGATAACGGAAGTGAAACTGGTGGTGTTTTGATGCAAAAGAAATTAATAAAAACCAAACTACATGCAAATGCACTTGTTTTTCGTTTTTCAATGAAAAGGAATTTCTAGAGGGTTCAGAGGAACTTCAAATAAAAGTACAACTTTTTCTTTTCTTTTCAAACTTCACACTCACAAAAGCTAACAAAACTATAAATGCCTAGAAATATGCATAAACTAATCCTAATGAAACAAATACATGCCGATGCAAAATGCAAAAACTACTCTTAAATCAAAAGATGAAAGTTGCTTGTTTATCGATTTTAGATTTGCCACTTAAATGTTTAGATGGAATATAAGTTTTTTGTTGCTTATTTCGTCTAAGCACTAAAAGCAAGATGAAGACAAACAAATAGGCACTTTCACTCAACAAAAAGGAAAACTCAATCAAAACAAAGTTCAAGAAAGCAAAACAAAGTTTCAAGAAATTTCCTTCAAAAGCAACTCAAAAACGACTTTTCAAAAATGCTCTAACAAGACTGAAACTTGATGTCTGAAAAAATAGGCAATGAAGCACTTTGCGAGGTTGCGACACAAAACAAGTGGGAACTCAACAAAAAAGGTGCTTTGAAATGATTTTAACAATCAACAAGTAGCGAGACAAGCATGGCAATGAAAACAAAAAGACTGAAAAGACAAATTTCAAGAAAGCGTGAACAAACGACTTTCAGAACGCAAGAAAAGGAGATGGTCATAAATATAGTTCAAACATGCAAACCAAAAATTCATTAAAACAAAACTCAACACAAAGATTGAGATCAATCTTTCTACCCTGAATACACAGAGCAGCCAAGATTCCTTGCGAGAAACCTTGTGTGCTTGAGAACAAATAAATTATGGTTGCAAGAAAACGAACAAGACCAACCTTTTCACAATCAGAGAGAATTCGAAACAAGACACTTGCTGTAAAACTAAAGACTGTGACAGAACAATGGTTGTTCCAAACTGAATCAGACCAGCATACTATCTTCCAGAAACAATTTTTTTTTTTTAAATATTGAAAATTAAAGATATACGCGACTGTGTTTGCACACAGAGGCATGTATACACAACAAGGCTTAAGGAAACTTGCGTATATGCAGGTTCACTTAAGGAAATATGAGTATATACGCTTCTGTAAACAAAGAAACTAGCGTATAAAAAAGCTTCCAAGAAAAACAAAAAAAAGTTTGGAAAAAACTGATCAAAGCTCACAATTCAGGCATTGACTACAGAGTAACAGAAGATAAACAGACAACTGAGCCTTGATTGGCTTGAATACACCCAAACTAGGAACAACAATGGTGTTTTCCCTAGTGGAGTCGCCAATTCTGTTGTGGGATAAACTCCCCTAGGGTCTTGGGTGAATACCCTAGTAGACTAGAGGTTGTCTATGCAAAGAAACACACATTCCATGCAATCATAATGCTACTATAAGCAAACTCTACGATAGGGGGCGTACCTGAGGTCCTACGTTTGAGAAGAGCCTTCTAGGGTCCAAACCCTTCTTGGAGTTCCTTTGCTCGGACCTGCAAAACAATCAATTCAAGAAAGTACAGTAGTATATGGACTAGACATCATAAAGAAACCAACTTCATATTATAAGGAAAGGTAGTTATGCAATTAAACAACCGTTCACATATGAATCATAATATGAATATCATAACATGAAGAAGATATATATCAGGAACAAAGACATGTGTTTCTTTTATTATAGACAAAGAAAGTATAGAAAAGGAACAATTTCACCTGAGTCATCCTTTCGCAGGCTGCAAGCGGAACCGTCTCCTGGATTCGTCCAGTCTCAAGACTTTAACAAACTCCTTCCATGACTTACTCCATGATCTCTCAAGTAGTATGAAATCATCAACACACACAAGGAAATAAGGGTTTCCTGTAGGATGGGGGAAGTGTAGGAGGCACAAGGATCTTCAGACCTGGTTAGGGAAATCTCTGCATAGCAATCTTTCTCTCTCTTCTCTCCTCCTTTTGGCCTTCCCATAGAAGCCTTTTTATACTTCTCCCAAAGTAGTTTTTTAGTTGGGAATTCATTGGGAACAGTTGGGCCACAGGCACTAACAGGTGATCAACAGGTCAAACCCGTGATCTCCACCCGAAATTAAGGATATTTATTTTTTTAAAGTGTTTTTATACATATACGCGGGTTGGGTATACACAGACACGCGTATACACGCGTTTAGCTCAGGGCAATGTCGCGTATAGGGAAAAAACACTGTTTTTTTTAATTTGGGACTAGGTCTAGAAGGATGGGTTTCCCTAGGCCATGAGTGCAGCATCACAAACCTCAAGAGTGAGATTTGGAGCTATAACATCCGTGCCTATCGATTGACTCAAGGGCAAGTCACAATGTTTGTGTTGGGGGCTTGTTGGGAGCAGGATCCCCCAAGGGCAGTTTTGGGGCTAAAAGCCCATGTTTAAGTCAATTTTTTGTAATATTATTGTAAAGACCTTGCATTTTTTGGTTGCGGAGCACGAAGGTATTATGGGTCACAAAGGGTAGTCCGCCCTTAGTTTTGTAAAGTAGAGTCGGCTATAACATATCTAACCATGGTTCGCAGACCATGGGATTGTATAAAAAGAGCTAAGCTCTAAGTAGTTAGAGGCATCGATGAAAGAAGTAAGAGAGTCATTATTAACTTTAGAGCAAGAAGTCTAAGTCTTGGGTCATAGCATAGGTAGAGGCTCTGCAACTGAGTGTGCAGAGGCCTAGGGTAGAAATCCGGAACTGAGTGCACGAACCCCTGCAGCTATATGCGTAGGGTGAATAGAGTTTGTAACACTTGGAAGCTATTAATAAAAGGAGTTATTCTACAATTTCTGTGTATTTGTTCTGTTGATGGGTTTGTATATTTTGTGTATGAATTTCCTTTGTTATGCTTCTATGTTGTGTGAATGAAAATAGTTACATTGAATAATTAAATGCAATTATGAGTATTTGATTACGCGATGATAAACTTAAGTATTTGGAAAAATAAGGAAATCACTTAGGGTAAGTGAGGAATTTGCACGACACATTGCCATAGCAACGCGAAAGTACGTGAGCCCCAGGTTAGGGTTGCGCAAAGGTTGAACGTATACTTTCGCGAAGGTATTGAAAGCCGGGATAGAGGATTTGTCTTACAAGACCTAGAGCGAGATCACCTGCACAAAGGCAGGGATAGAAGAGACCAATGACATCACAACCATCTCAGGGTGCGGAAACTTGGTTCCAACACCCCACCATACTGCTTTAGGTGAGACTTTGGTCCACACTCCGCGGGTTGATGCTGAAAGGGCTAGTAGTGTGGGGATTTGTTTGGCTAAATAACATTGAACCTGGGTCAAGCCCCATCAAACCAACACAATCACACTCCAGTACGATCCATGGAAGATATCAGGAGACCCCAACACGAAATAGATCAATGAAATAGCCTTCAGAGTCTAGTACGAGTAGATGCTGGCCACCATAAGGTCAACAGAGAGGATAACCAAGGCTCTGTTGGATGAATTCTCAGAAGAACTCTGGTTTGGTGCCTCCCATGTGCATACATACCTGAGACCAAGGTGTGTCCGCCCACAAACATTTAAGATGAAACCACAAAGGTTTGTCCTAATGGAGGAAGCACTACACAGAGAAGTGGGGTCATGGCTGGGAGTGGCCTGTGAGATCACAAAAGGCAAGCAAAAGTACCTCTTTGGGGCAATGACTCTATAGGAGCAAGGGGAAGATGGGGTGGAGAGTAGTAGGAAGCAGCTATCTGAGGATGAGATCGAGCCGATGGTGCTCCGGATGGAGGAAAGGATGTTTGAACTCTGACGGATAATTGCTAGCTCTAGGTCAAGTGAGAGAAACTACCCTACCCAATTTTAAGACTCCACCATCTTTTCCCCTATCATAACGATGTTGCTGGCCATGAAGCTCCCAACAAGAGTAGCTCAAGCCCCCTCCCAGCCCATGGTCCCCAAACCTAAGAAAAATTGAGTTGCTTGCACCCCAACTGTAAAAAAAACTGAAAGTTATTCTACCAGCTCCGATCGTTGACCTTACTATGGAGGTCGAGCAATCAATCCCTGTAACCACCATAATTGAAGAGATCCCCACCACCATATCCACTACATTACATCAGTCACAGGAGTTGTCACCGCACACTGCCTCAACCTCTGTAACCTTATCCGAGATCCTTTAGCCTAGCTGACAAGGGATGACTGTGGAAGCAGAAGTTCAGTCAATCGAGTGGACAGAGGACACCTCTCCTACCACTGGGACACAACCAAAAGAACTCACATCCTCGATGCTTAGTTCAGACCCATTAGAAGGGGGAAACTTAGATACTACTCTGCAGGGGGAAAGGGTTGAACCATACCTACCACCTTTCCCTATAGGTCTCATAGTCTGCTCGATTACCAGCATGATTCCACCCACTCCACAGTTCAACCCACCATCACAGCAAGCTCATTCACTCGCCTCCCACTTCAACAAATCCATCACTAGCAGCTTACCCCTACAACAACAGTTCCCAGACCCTAGCACAATGCAAGCTGAGATGCTCTATGATGCAGGAGCATGTGACTCAGAAGGGGAAAAATCTTTTGATTTATTCCAAAAATCAAAAAGAAAATCTACAGGCAAGGAGTGGGATCCTTTGCCTGCTGTTTCTATGTTTTTTTAAGTTAAAAATTAGGAACTAGGTAAGGAATAAAGGCATGCATCTTTTTCTAGTTAGATTTAGCATAAAGCAGGCTAGAGTAGTTATAAAAAAAAAAAAAAAAAACAAAGAAAAACTCCAATTTGCTATGTAAGTCTACTTTTGTAATAATGCAACTTTTGATATGAATAAAAGGAGAAACTGGCCGCCATGCTGGGCAGGAGAGGCGAGGCCAGAGTTTTATGATGAATTCTCTCTTTGAATGAAAACAGAGTCTTGTAGTAATTTGTATTGGAAAAATTACTGGATTCACTCAATAAATCCGCCATTTCCACAATTTAGTAAGGATTCAAGAATTGATTGTTGTTCTGTGCAAAAGTGTTATTAAAGTGGCGCTACTGATTACTACAGGTGATCTATAATTAAGCTATGTATTAATATCGAGGAAGCGAATTCTCCAGCGATGGGATGAGAAGCATCCTCCAGTGATTGAACGAAGTAGCCAGTTTGAGATCTAACGCAAGTTTAGGCATGGCTGTATGCGCAATTAGCTTTTTGTTTTTCCCTTTGTAAATTTCATGGCGAGGTGCATATAAATTATGATGCTGGTTGTATAATTACACTGTGTGCGTATTAAACAGATCGCTGTAGGGTCCATATTATGATTGAACTGTGCTCTTTTCAGGTGATTAAAAGACTGGGTATAGCCGTAAGAACATAATAGTTCAGCTGCATATAAATCGCTGGCCTTGTTTGTATGTACAGGGAATTCTTAAATGAATTGGTTTGATAGAAGTCCTGTGAATTCTTTATCAATTTATGACCTGAGCATATAAACCGTTGGGCTGGTTTGTGGAGAATTCTTATGTGTATTTAAATTGATGTGCACATATTATATATTGCATGGAGAATTCTTGTGTTTTATAAAGCTACTGTACGCACATCTAGTGTATTGCATAGATTATATAGCGGGGATTTGTTTATGAGTGTTCCATTTTATTGGTGGGCGCATGTCTTATCGCCAGTTAATTGTTGTACGCATCTCCTATATGGATATCAATCCCACAGCCGCAGTTAAATTATGAGTTTGTTATTATGAATGTATGTGCGCATATCATATATCGCCAGAGTCTTATATACCCAGTTCGATTATGAGGTTGGATTTATAACTGCTGTGGGTCTATATATATATGCAGTGTGTGTGTGGTAGCAGGGCAGGTTCATCCATAGCTATGTGGCAAGGGACTTGATCCCAATCTGAATTTAAAAGGATTGTGAATTTTACAAAAGAATTAAATTGTTAATTTAATGACAGATGATCTCAGAGACCGGACAAGGGAGAGAGAGGCAGATATAGAAGATATTTCAATCAAATTAGAGAGACTGTCTTTAGAGCCAGCTGACAGTCCATCATTAGTGGTATCAGAGCCAGCCACTGACATAGAATTGAATCTCAGGAGCAGGAGAAGGATGGCTTTCAAAATTGGAAGAGGATGAGGACGTGGTGGAAGAGGACGGCCTGTTGCAAACGCCGAAATAATGGAAAGCATAGAAGAGATGCGAGCTAGATTGGATGCGTTAATCTCAGACAGGAACATAGATGTTGGAGATGTGAGTGAGCTCGAAGTTGAAGCTACAGAAGAGGAAGCTGTAGAGGTTACTCCTGAGATGAGGTTTTTTCAGTCAGTGTTGAAATCCACAGCCAGGCCATGGAACCAATTAGTGTCGATCTACCAAGGAGGACTGAACCCAGAAGAATTAATCGACTGGATTAATAGCATGGAGAAATTCTTCGATTATGAAGAAACGAAAGATGAGAAAAAGGTAAAGTTTGTTGTCACCAACTTAAAAGGCCATGCAGCGCTTTGGTGGGATGGTGTGCAGGCGGAAAGGAAGAGACTGGGTAAGCAACCAATCAAGAATTGGAGCAGAATGGTCGCAAAGTTAAAAGGTAAGTTTTTGCCAGTAACTATCAACAGACATTGTTTAGACAAATGAAGAATCTTAGACAGAGAGCTTTAACAGTGAAAGAATATACAGAAGAGTTCTATAAGGTGAACATAAGAGCTGGAGAAGCCCAAGATACAGATGAGAAGGTAGCTAGATGTATGAATGGCCTCAGGATGGACATTCAGGATGAGATAAGTTTACTGTCTCCTAAAACAGTAGAGGAAGCTTATCAGATAGCACTGCAAGCTGAGGAAAAACTCATGAGGAAGCAGTCTGCCAGAGGGAGAGGGACTTTCAGAGGAAAAGAAAGTCAAGGTGGTAGTGGAAGATCTACAACACTGCAGAAAAGGAGCTAGCAGTAGCTCAACCAGCATGCATCCCAAGGAAGGTGATGCAAGAGGCAGAGGGAGGTTTTCTAGAGGAAGAGGAGGCAGAGGAGGAGGCAGAGAAATAAGATGTTACAGATGCAATAAGCTGGGACATAGAGCTTTTTAGTGCCTAGAGAATGCATAAATAAAGCAGAGGAATGCAATTGTGGCTCCAGCTGAGGAAGAGGCACCAGTGGCAGCAGTAACAGAAGAAGTAAATACACCAGAAAGAGGAGAGTCTCTGGTACTTAATAAAGTTTTGCTTAAGCCAGCAAAGGAGATGGCTGAACCGCCACAAAGGAAGGCTTTATTCAGGAGAGTGTGTAAAGTCCAAGGAAAATGTTGCTAGATGATCATTGATAGTGGCAGCATTGATAATCTGGTTTCTACAAAAGTAGTGGAGAAATTGAAGCTAAGGACAATGAAGCATCCAACACCTTATAAAGTGTCATGGCTGAAAAAGGGACATCAACTGCTGGTAAGTGAACAGTGTGAAGTGGATTTTCAAGTGGGCAAGTACAAAGATAAAATTGTTTGTGATGTGATGCCTATGGACGTGTGTCACATATTGCTTGGAAGACCTTGGCAATATGACAGAGCAGCCATGCATGATGGGAAGAGGAACACCTAAAAATTTGGAAAGGATGGTGTCAATCATACATTGTTGCCTTTGCAGGAAGAAGATGTACTGGGACAGAAGACTGATTCAAAAACTCTGTTATTTAGAGGAAAGGAGTACTTGGAGCAGATGATGGATGTACAAAAGGTTGTTCAAATCAATGATGAGATAGCAAGATCTCGGAAAGAGATGAAGACGAAGGAGTCTAATCAGGATGTTGGTATAGAAAGAGAACAATCAGCTGATGGTTGGTCAAGCACTGGCGAAGGTATGGAAAGTTGTGTGAAGTTTCCAAAATCTACTCCTAATGAAGTTATTGAATTGTACAGGAAACTAGATCTTCAGAGAAGAGAACTGGAGAGACAGAGGACGTATGCATAGGTCAATTTGTTGAGGAAACAAGGCAGGGAAGTTTTCATGAAGGACAGTCATGAAGCAGAAGATGGTAAGAAGGCGAGACTAGCTGACAGTCTCATGGTGAATACAAATCAACATGCTGAATTATTGCCAGAGAAAGCTGAGGAGAAAGCCAGTGAAAGTTTTTTGAATCCTGAAAAAGACTTGGAGCTGCAGAAAAAGAATTTGGTGACTGAATCGACAAATGAGACCAGTGGGTCTTGTGATATTAATGTTGACAATTTGATTGTGTTTACAGGTGATGAGCCAAAGCATGTTGCAGAGGGACAGGAAGCTTGGGAGGTAGCAACATCTATGGCGACAACGACAACAACATCTATGGTAGCAGTTGAATTAACAGAAAGAACAACAGTAGTAAGCTAGACATAGAAATTGAATAAATATGGCAGCTGATGATGTAGCAATCCAAATGGAGGAAAATAGAAATGGCAGCAAGCAAGATCGATCAGAACTTAAACCTGATTGACAGGAAGAAGAAAATGGACGAAGGGACAACAGAAATGCAGCGGCAGCAAAGGAATAAAGCATTTGGATGGTTGCAGAACAAAGTATGGGATCGAGGAAGATCAAGACCACAAACCACATGATCAGGAGACCATGAATTTTTCTACCTTAGGAGTATGATGCAGGAGCATGTGACTCAGAAGGGGAAAAATCTTTTGATTTATTCCAAAAATCAAAAAGAAAATCTACAGGCAAGGAGTGGGATCCTTTGCCTGCTGTTTCTATGTTTTTTTAAGTTAAAAATTAGGAACTAGGTAAGGAATAAAGGCATGCATCTTTTTCTAGTTAGATTTAGCATAAAGCAGGCTAGAGTAGTTATAAAAAAAAAAAAAAAAAACAAAGAAAAACTCCAATTTGCTATGTAAGTCTACTTTTGTAATAATGCAACTTTTGATATGAATAAAAGGAGAAACTGGCCGCCATGCTGGGCAGGAGAGGGGAGGCCAGAGTTCTATGATGAATTCTCTCTTTGAATGAAAACAGAGTCTTGTAGTAATTTGTATTGGGAAAATTACTGGATTCACTTAATAAATCCGCCATTTCCACGATTTAGTAAGGATTCAAGAATTGATTGCTGTTCTGTGCAAAAGTGTTATTAAAGTGGCGCTACTGATTACTACAGGTGATCTATAATTAAGCTGTGTATTAACATCGAGGAAGCGAATTCTCCAGCGATGGGATGAGAAGCATCCTCCAGCGATTGAACGAAGTAGCCAGTTTGAGATCTAACGCAGGTTTAGGCATGGCTGTATGCGCAATTAGCTTTTTGTTTTTCCCTTTGTAAATTTCATGGCGAGGTGCATATAAATTATGATGCTGGTTGTATAATTACGCTGTGTGCGTATTAAATAGATCGCTGTAGGGTCCATATTATGATTGAACTGTGCTCTTTTCAGGCGATTAAAAGACTGGGTATAGCCGTAAGAACATAATAGTTCAGTTGCATATAAATCGCTGGCCTTGTTTGTATGTACATCGGAATTCTTAAATGAATCGATTTGATAGCAGTCCTGTGAATTCTTTATCAATTTATGACCTGAGCGTATAAACCGTTGGGCTGGTTCGTGGAGAATTCTTATGTGTATTTAAATTGTTGTGCACATATTATATATTGCATGGAGAATTCTTGTGTTTTATAAAGTTGTTGTACGCACATCTAGTGTATTGCATAGATTATATAGCGGGGATTTGTTTATGAGTGTTCCATTTTATTGGTGGGCGCATGTCTTATCGCCAGTTAATTGCTGTACGCATCTCCTATATGGATATCAATCCCGCAGCCGCAGTTAAATTATGAGTTTGTTATTATGAATGTATGTGTGCATATCATATATCGCCAGAGTATTATATACCCAGTTAGATTATGAGGTTGGATTTATAACTGCTGTGGGTCTATATATATATATATGCAGTGTGTGCGTGGTAGTAGGGCAGGTTCATCCATAACTGTGCGGTAAGGGACTTGATCCCAATCTGAATTTAAGAGGATTGTGAATTTTACAAAAGAATGAAATTGTTAATTTAATGACAGATGATCTCAGAGACCGGACAAGGGAGAGAGAGGCAGATATAGAAGATATTTCAATCAAATTAGAGAGACTGTATTTAGAGCCAGCTGACAGTCCATCACTCTAGCACTGTATGTCGACACAATTGTTTTCATTTATCCAGTAGGCAGCACAGAGGGCTAAAAACATACATGAGGACCTAGCCCTAGAACATGAACAACAAACAAAGAAGTTGTAGGCAGTGTCAGAAGAGAGTGATCACCTACGGCAAGAAAACGCTGGATTGCAGGCCCATGTCGACTAAGTAACACAACAGTTCATATCACTATGGTGGACCATCATCGAAGCGGATATTAAAGCATCAGCAGACATGGCTACCTGCAATATAGTTAGCGGTTGTGACCACATCCAGGTGGCATAATCACACCTAGAAAATACCAATGCCAAGATGACAAGGAAACCGGGGACAATGAGATCTGCACTACCAGATCTAGTGGCAATTTACACAAGGATGGTTGAGGGAAAGGTCATAGAACTAGAAGCAAAGAAGAAAGCTTTAGTCGATGCCCTCATCGATGGATGTACCCTGATGAACAAGGTCCATGACTATTCTAGCAGTCTGGCACTAAAGAACCACCTAGTTTACCCCTCAGAGATAAAATACAAACCCTTTTTGCCAGCACGAAAGATTGTACAGACGCCGCCCAACTGCAACAAATTAACAATCAAATTGACACCCTTCAAGCTCAGGTTGATAGTATTGAGGAGGAGTCCGCGAGTATGAAAAATATAATTAAGGATCTACATCCACTGGTTTGAATGCAGGTGTTACTTTTGAAGGAGGTGTGTGTCTCCAGTGGGCAGTAATGAAGATACCTACAAAGCCAACGGACAACCGAACTATCGTCAAACTCAGCCGAAGTGTTTACTCAAGCCGTCGATGCAAACCATAGCCTCTATCCTGGAGTTGGACCCTTCGTTTGGAACGGGGGAACCTCACGGGAAAGAAGGTGAAACAGAAACGGATGCCATTCTGTAAGAAATGATCAAAGCAGAAGAAGCACCCACGCAGAAAACACCAAAACTAGTGCAGGTAATAACACATCCACCACCCATAGGATCATCAGGAAAGATAGAGGTTGAAATGACATGACTCGGGGATGAGTCAAGGAATTGTGGTCAGGGCCTGTTGGGGCTTTCGTTCAAAATTTTTGAAAAGGTTTTGACCAATTTTGGTTGACCAAGGGATGAGAAGGAAACAGGTGGCAACAACAGTCGATTGGTGGAACAAGCAGTTGCGCAAGAGTTGCGGCAAGGTGGCAGCGGAAGGCAAAGGCAGTCGAGGGGGTGGGAAGGTGCAAAAGCAACCGAGGGAAGGAACAACTGAGAAAGAACTAGCATTCCAGGTAACAAAGAAGGATATAAAAGGAGAAGAACAGGAAAGGAGTGGGGTTAGACATTAGCGAGGTCAAGTAGAAGAGAAATAGAGCTGTGAGAGGAGGTGAAAGGATCCCAAGTTGTAGTAGACAGAGGGAAGGTCGCAAGAGCCTGGAAGACTTTGTCCTTGAAGCTAAGCCGAACTCATGGAACTGAGCCGGGTATTTCATGTAGTTGTTTGTGGCTGAAGTCGCGTTATATTGTAATGTTTTTTATTAAGACTAATATAAAGAACAACTATGATCGATTGCGACTTGTGATGTATCTGGGTCTTGTGTATGATGAATCTTTAAATTTTTGAATGTCTTATCACTTGCATGTAATCGGTAGTCCTTATATTATCACGAGTATGTTGTTATCTCTGTGTTGTATGTAATGTGTCCATACATGTGATTGAATGCAACCCGGTTCATACTTTCTCGACTCCATGCTAAACCCTTCTCCCTTTTGATTACAGTGCACCTCAGGTGAGACTCCTTTCCCTTTGGGGTAAGGTGAAAATGTTGGCATTTTTCTAGACTACAACGGACTATTGTTGGCCTCCTGTGCTCGAACCCAGGGTCTTCCCCCTGATGATCCTTTTGAGCCAAAAAATTGGGTCTATGTTAACCACATATATGGCTCGATCGAGTGTTTATGAAATGCTCAATCGAGCTATTTAAATTTGAAATTTAGGCGCTCACATCGAACCCTAGCAGATTCCATTCTGTACCCTAGTAGATTCAGTGCTAAATTTTTCATTAGATGGCAGAGTTGATCACATTGGATTCATGAAGGAATCCTCTATCCAATGGCATATGAGTTTGACATTTTCGAATTCATATGATATTTTTCATTTAATTTCTTTTAAACATAATGCTTGAATTTTTTTTTTAACTAATTAGAGAGGTTGAATAAAAAATCAATATCATAAAAGATACACAACTAAAAAATTTCAAAAAATACCACTATTTTCTTTTTAGAGCCCTCTTCGAAATCATACTTTTGGTTTTTCAATTAATATTTAAATAGTTAAAAGAAACATCATAAAATATACAACTAAAAAATTTCAAAATATACCACTATGATTTTTATGAGTCCTCTTCAAAAGGGTACTTTGGTTTTTCAATTTATTTAAATAGTTGGAAAAAAACAAACATTACATGAACACATATGTTAAAAATGCAATTGAAATATTACTTCGTGGACTTCCAAAAATAATAATAAATTATTATTTTGCATAAAAAATATATGAAAAACTCAGCTAGCTCTCTCTGTATAGATCATGTTATATATATATATATATATATAACTCACATATTATATGACACTAAATATTTTGGGAAAAAAATATCATTAAGACAATAACATACTTTTTAGGGCTTCAATTCTATAAAAGAGGAAAATCTTGAAATTTCATTGCCATATTTGGCCCAAAATTGTAACCCATCTTCGTTCTTTCACCATCGTCTAAAAAATCTCAATGAGTTAAACGTAATGACAACATTAGTATCTAATTCCACAAGTTTTTGGAAATGATATTTTTTTAATCCCAATACATTATAGACATAGAGAAATTAAAGTTAAAATGTCAATAACACCCTCGACAACCCATATTATTACAAACATGTGGTAGTTAAAATGTCAATAACCCTCGACAACCCATATTATTACAAGCATGTGGTAGGGAACCTGTTACAATGTGGCTCCAATAATCGAGAAAAATTCTTTGCAATGTGGGCATGGGCTTATGGTTCTAATTTCTATCACATGAAAAAACTTCAAGTACTGAGTGAATCTCAACTCGTCATGGACTAGATAAATAAGAAAATTAGGATATTCGCTCCACATCTGCTCTGTCCAATCCAAAATTTAAAGAGATTTTAGGAAATTTGAATGGTATAATTGTCATCATATATATAGAAAACTAAACTCTTTAGCTGATTTTCTATCCAAAGATACAATTCAGGGAGGTCAAGGGGTTATGGTAGTCCATGAATTTTCTGAAGGGCAAGCCTTAGAGGCAATAGTTATAGAAATTTAGTACGAAGAAAAAGGATGGAAACAATGGATTGTTGGTGCATTCTTTAATGTGAAGTTTTTGAGCTTTTGTATTTTTGAAATATATTAGATTTATTTTATGAATTTTTTGCCCTTCAGAGGCAATAGTTATAGAAATTTAGTACGAAGAAAAAGGATGGAAACAATGGATTGTTGGTGCATTCTTTAATGTGAAGTTTTTGAGCTTTTGTATTTTTGAAATATATTAGATTTATTTTATGATGAAAAAATTAATCTTTTTTCCCTATAATTTTTAAATAGTCATATTTCCATTAATTATTTTTATACTATTTTCTTTTAGAAAAATATAAAATAAGAAAACCTAATGCCTATTACAATTTTTTTTATAATTTTCACTCTGTTTAGTGATAATTAACTTTATAAGAGATATTCTCCATAAAAAAATCAGAACTCAGGTATATATAATTACTTTTATAAGAAAATATTCCTATATATTAAAAAAAAAATTCAAATTCAAAACTCAAATATTCTTTAGTTCCAATCATTTTTCCTTTATAATTTTCACCATAACATAGAGTAGATAATACTTATTATTATTTTAAATAAAGAATCTTAAAACTTAAACATATGATAATTAATTAATTTTTATATTATATTAATATTTAATAGTGATTTTTGGAGAAAGCGTTTTTATATACTTTAATTTTTTTATTTAAAAAAAATAATTATATATTCTTTACCATATTTTTGTATTTTATTTTTTTAAATATATTATATATAATATAATCATTAAAATATAATTATATGAAAATGTCACAAAACATTAAAAGCAATGCATTTTTTTTTGTAAATAAGATAATATATTACTTAATAAACTGACAAATTATAAAAAAGGGTTGTGTGGGAAAGGGCCTGACACAAAACCTTGCTAAAAAAATAGTATTGGCCATAGCGTAGGCTGTATTTACAGTGCAAATCAGATAAAAGAGGGAACCAATTACAAAAGAAGAGCGAGAGGTGCTCTCATTACAACAACTCAAAATTAGTTGAGAAGGGAGTAGAATGCATTGTGGCAGCCGACCTTACAGAAATTGTGAACCTTTGCGACAGACAGTCTTTCGTAGAGGCAATGGAACAAACACTTGGGAACCTGAACTGAAAGGAAACCGACTGCATCACTCCTAGTTGGTGGTGACCCGATCCTCATCTAGGAAAATGGTAGTCTCCTGTGAGCTTCCCTCCTGCTTCACGATCATGACCCAACAACTCATGGAGGCCCCAGGGTCCTCTTTCTTTATGCTCGGGGTTCCTTCAGTGGTTGAATGCACCTTCACAGTGGACTTCTTCTTAATGATAGTGTAGTTCGGGTCGTCCCGAGTGATAAATCTGGAATGATGGATGGCTTCAACATACACTACAAGCTTTTCCATGAGCCGATCAATCTTGGTTTCCGGAGTTTTGGAACACTCCTCTTGTTCCTAAATAGCAAGCCCCATGATGGTATTCATTTTCCACCAAGTTTCTATTATACCCACGTATAGGTTTTCTCGCACCTTGGTGAGAGTAGGGTTAGGAATCCGGCAAACTCTACATCGACCTCCTCCATGGTAAACTCTCTGTGGAGAGTATTGACCTGGGGCTCTAAGTTTAAAATCCACTGCCGAGTCTCTAGGTAAACCGTCATTGAGTAGCACAGGGCAACGCGCCTAGCAGTAGTCACCACACAAGTGGTATGGGCAGGTCCCAAGGATTATCAGCGGGAGGTTGCGCAACTACGCACACCTCCCCTACTAGGACTAGAGGTGGAGCCAGTCCTAGGAGCCATGAGATAAATAGAGGGGCTAGAATGCAAGGGGAACTAGAGAATGAAGGTCCAACAGAGGAGGAGGAAGGAAGTGAGAAGAATGAGGTGGAGAAGGGGGAGGGGTGAATTTATAGAAGCCGGGAGGACGAGAGAGGCTAGGATGAGGGTGAGGGGGCGGGAAGGGAAAACATATGGAGATCTAAGGAGGGGCGGGGGAGTAATGGCAGAGCAGGGAGGATGAGACTGAGGTACGATGGTCACACAAGGGAGAGGGGAGGTGGCATCACATGCTCTGGAGACAGGCGAGCCAAGGAAGGGACCGTACACAATCGCCCTCCACATGTCCTTCTCATTGAGTAGAAAATTCCTATTATAATGATGAAAAGTGCTCGAACAATTAGTATTCATTAGAGTTGTTGTCATATTCATTGATAGATTCGCATTGGTGATGGAGATTCCCATCCTCCAAATCTTGCCACGCACAGGACTTTAGGCGTAGGGTACCAGTCGTATCCTCATTCGACAGTATGTCTGCGAATTTATTTCCTTTCCTTCTGATTGCTTGAAAATGAAGGCCTGCCCTGTTGTCAATTCCCTGCTTGATTCGTTGTATTATTTTGTTTAGGCACCAATTTTCCAAGATCTTGTCCACCTCGATACCCTATTGAATTTTTTTGTCAAGTTGGGTACCCAGAATTGAATCTCCTTCAACTATCAGAGGACTGAGGTTGAGGAAGTGCGCTATGGCAATGCCATGTGCCAAGGCATGAAGTTCCACAACTTTCTTGGTAGCAGAACCTATATTGCCCTCATAAATCCATATTGTCTCACCTTTAGAATTTCTGAAGACCCCTCCAAAACCTGCTGGGCCTGGATTCCCTTTAGTTGTGACATCGTATTTGAGCTTAAAAGTCCCCTGTTCTGGCAGCTACCATGTGCTATTTTTATTATCATGCCTAGGGAGGGGGGTGACTTTGCGAACCTTAATATGAAGGAGGTCCAACAATGAGAGAATTCTCACTTCGCTGAGAGTGGGAGGGGCTTTGAGAGTCTGAGTGGGTAGAGAGGTTACTGTTTCACAGATCGCGCTTTTGATCTTTGAAATAGTGAATTACTCCTGGATGGAGAGGTCGCGAAAGATTCTCACGTTGCATTCCTTCCACAGATCCTAGTAGATCAAACCTAGAATTAAATTCCAAGTGAAGTTAACCAGAGGATGGGGGGAAAGTACCTTTCTCTAGTTCGCGATAGTATTTTGAATGGAAGAGGGGTCTCGATTAGAGCTATTGAAGACCAAGGACATCTAATTCCAAACATTAGACGTGAAAGGGTAGAAATTTAGCAGATGATTGGGGGTTTATTCATATTGTTGGCAGAGGGGGGCATCTCGAGGGGCCTATAAATCCTTTTCTTCTTAAATTGTCCTGCGTTAGAACTTTCCTGTCCATGACTAACCAAAGGAAGATGGATATTTTCAGCCAGTGCTTCCTGTCCCAAATTTCATTCCATTTTAGATCTGGTTGGAATTGGTCATGCTTTGTTATGTATCTATAGGCTTCACTTAGGATGAAGGGTCATACGGTGTTTTTCCCCCATATGAGCTTATCCTCAGCAGAGTTAATGAGGATTTGTCTTTTTTGTAACTCTGGAGAGAGGCTTGGCTAGGTTTAGGGGTTCATTTGGGGAGTCCATTCCTCTTGATTGATCCAATTTCTCCATTTGTTATTTTCTTCATTATTTCCCCAGTACTTGTTGACTTTGATCTTGCCTCTGTTTTTAATTTCAACCTTGATATGTTGATAATGATATTGATCAAGTTCTGGCCTTTATTGTCAGGCATCCTCCCATAAAACAACCTTGTTGTTGCTGCCTATTTCCCAAAAACTATGTCTTTGGATGATGTCCATGTTCTCCCATGCTTGATTCTAGATGACAGAACCTTTGATCTTTCCATTGAGCTTGATGATTTGCTCTTGTGTTAAGGATAGAGTGTACTTTTCTCTCTAGAGGGTACCCCAAGTGGAGTTGGGGTTGGCTATCCATCTCCAAAAGTTTTTGGTTCCCAGGGCCTTGCCTAGGAGGTCTATGTCTCTAAGACCGAGGCTACCATATTTTTTTGGCTTCCAGGTTTTGTCCCGTGCTATAAAAGCCCATTTCTATTCGACCTCAATGCCTCTCCATATGAAGTTCCTTTGGAGGTTCTTAATTTTGTTTGATATCAGTTTTGGGGTTGCCAGTGTCGAGTACATGTATAGCAGGATGGCCTGAAGGACAAATTTAACCAAGATAAGACGACCAGCCAAATTTAGAGATTTGAAGGCCCAATTGGACAATATTTTCTCCAATTTTTTTAGTAGGTTCTCACTATGACTCGAGAGAGAGGCTTATCAGTAAGGGGAACGCCAAGGTAGGTGGAGGGGAGAGAGCTGATAAGAATGGCCAGGAGTCTGGCGATGTTCCTGCACATGGGTAGCAGAGTGTTGAAGAAGAACAACTTGGATTTAAGGGGATTGATGGAGGTACCCGAAGCAACAAAGAAGTCCGTTAGGATGGACATGAAAGAGGCAACCTATTTGATGGATGGGAGGCCCATGAGAAGACTATAATCCACAAATTTCTAGTGAGTTGTAGGGGAGGCAGAGGCATGGGGCTAGAGGCTCGAGAGATTATTTTCATGCAAGGCAACAATGATAGAGCGACTTAACCCTTCAACCATTATAACAAAGAGGAAGGGAGAGATTGGATCCCCTTGACTGATACCCCTTGAAGAAAGGAAGGGTTGCGAAGGTGAGCCATTCAAAAGGATAGAGAAGAAATCCGCTAACACCATATCCATGATCCACTTGATGCTTTCCTTGTGGAAACTGAACACATCCAACATCTGTCTCATATAGTTCTAGCTTATTTTGTCAAAGGATTTGGACATATCTAGCTAGATCATCATACCAGGTTTTTTTGGGGATTTGAGTGAGTGAATAAGCTCATGAGAGAGGACAATGCTATCCATGATTTGTCTTCCTTCCACATATCCACACTATTGGTGGGAGATGAGGAGAGGGAGGATGATTTTAATTCTACTAGACAAAATTTTGGAGATAATTTTGTATATGACATTATGGGCTTGAATTTGTCTAGGGAATCCGCAGATATTCCTTTGGATAGCAAGGTTAGAAAGGTGGAGTTAAGGGTTTGAAGGACAAACTTCTGAATTCGAGATTCCTCCACGAGGTTATGAACATCCATCTTCATGATAGGCCAGCAAGATTTGTAGAAATTAGTGGTGAACCCATCCGGCCCTAGAGATTTCCCATTGGGAATTACCATGAAAACATCTTCCACTTCCTAGAGGGAGAATTTCCTTAGGAGCATTTTATTATGGTCCTCTGTGAGGATTTTGGGAATATTCTTGGTGATCTTTTTGATATCCTGATCCTTATCATTCCTTCGCTCTTTGAGAAGATAGATGAAATAGTTTGTGAGCTCTATTTCCAACTCCTCTTGAGAGTGAATGAGATGGCCCTCTTGGTTCTTCAGAGCCATAATTTTGTTGTTCCTCCTGTGTTGTATCATTGTTTTGTGGAAAAAGGTCATGTTCCTTTCTCCACATTTTAGCCAATTTATTCTTGATTTTTGTTGCCACAAATTTTCTTCCTGAATGGCTCTTCCATCCCATCTTTGTTGTAGTAGTTGCTCCTCTTGCTTGCTAGTCTCCGATAGCCCTTCTTCAACTATATTTTGTTGAAGTAGTTCCAGTTGTTGTTCCAAGTTTTTTTTGTCTGTGATGATATTTCCAAAAGTGTCTCTATTCCATTTTTTGATTTCCTCTTTGATATATTTTAATTTTTGTTGAAAAGATTACAATTTGTTTCCAATTCTGGAGGGAGCGAAGGTTCAAAATTGTTTCATTTTTTCTATGAAATACAAGTGGTTCAACGAGAAGGCCTCAAACCTAAAAGGCTTATTCTTGGGACACCTGGAAATTTGAATCTTGAGAGAGATAGGCCAGTGATCAAAGCTTGCTTATGGAAGGATTCTCGCCTCCGTTTCCCAGGGGGTGAGATAGGATGCCTCAGAGAGAAGGAAACAGTCTAAATGGGAGGCTATTTGACAGTCTCCTCCTCTTCTGTTATTCCAGGTGAATAAACTGTTGCTTGTGGGAATGCCAATAAGGTTGACATTTTCAATGGTTGCAAGGATAGCCTCAAAGTCCTTATCTAACTTCTGGATTCCTCCTTTCTTTTCAGATAATTTAGTTATCATATTGAAATTGCCAACTATGATTTTGATGGGGTGGTACAGAGGGTCGAGGAGATTGGAAATGATTTGGAGCATTTTGATACAGTCTATCACCTTGTGTGAGGCATATACATTGGTTATAATAATGGTCTCGTTGGTGCCTATGATTCTCAAGATCACAGTTAAGCAATGGTGAGTGGCCAGAGAATATAAAAAGTCGAACTTAGAATTTTTCCAGAAAGTAATTATGGCTCCCGTCATGCCAGTAATTGTGTTATCCAAGGAGCTGTAAGCACTGAAGCATGATTTGAGTAGGAGGGGAGCGTGAAATGAGTCCAGCTTCATTTCTTGAATGAGCAGGATATCAGGATGATTAGACAGGACTCTGCTTTTTAAGATACATTTCTTCCCAGGACTATTGAGTCCCCTAATATTCCAAGATATGCAATTCATTGACATGAAGATAGGTATAGAGCAAGAGCCTTTACCTTTCCTTCATTGAATAGCTTGGCTCCCAGTTCTTGAAGGAGCTAACTGGTGGTCTTTCGTCCTCGCTTTCTGCTTGAGCTTTTGAGGTTGAATCCTTCTACTGGGATGTTGGCTAAAATGCCTTTTGAAGGTGTACTTTCTTGTGTTAGAATATGGGATTTGAGTTTCAGTTCTTCCTGGAGGAGATAAGCTCCCTCAATTTTTTGTAACTGTTGTTTTGATATGGCATTTATTCCTTTTTGTTTCTGTAATATTCCTAATTAGCCATGGCTAATTGGAATATTCGATTTTGCCCAATTTTTGCCTTCTATAGTTATTTATAAATAAAAAAAAGTGAGGATGGGGGACATAACTCACTTTAAGAATAAAAAAGTCACTTCCTAGTAGCACAACGTTGTGACTTAAGGAGGAGCCAAGGGGACCAAAGGGGGACGCAGAAATGGGGCCCACGCAAAGACATGGAGGGACTGGGCAGGAGGGAAGAACACATGGCAAGAGGGGAATCACGCAGGAGGAGGTGAGCCTAGGGATTGTGAGAGGCAGAGGTTATAAAATAGAGTTGAGTCTCCTCATTTTGGATCATTCTGGTTATGAGCATTTTTTATAGTCATTTCGACTTAGAGCACGCTGGCTGTTTAGCTAGTCTGTAGCACTGTTTAGTGCATTGAGTGTCTCCATTCTGAGATCTCACCCTTAGCCCCGGGGGACTTCGAGTGCCTACTCAGGCAAGGTATTTCCATTGGCATTCCAACAGTAGCTTTATCAACATTTCAGCAGCTGTTTCATCAGCGTCTTTGAGGAACTATGTAGAACCCCAAGGGGGTGATTTTTGGGGGTCGGGCATTTCAAAAAATCTTTCTGGGTTTTTCTGGGTTTTTTGAGTGGAGTCTGTTTCCAAAGTTTCAACCTTTTTTGAGGAGGGGAACAACCCCAAATCCTCATTCGATTTCCAGTAGCAACAGTAGCATGACAGTTTTCCAGCAGCTGGGACATAGATCAGTGTGAGGCCATTCCAGGAAAGCTATCTGGGTTTTTCTCGGTTTCTTGAGTAGAGCTCGAAGCCAGAGTTTCAGCTTTTTCTGAGGAAGGGAGCAACCCTAAATCATCATTTGTTTTCTAGCAGCAACATCCACGCAGAGAGGCCATTCTTGCCATTCTGAGAGTATTTCTTCACTTGCCTTGTGCAAGTCGAGGTGCCATTTGTCTAATCACCTCTTGTACTCATTTATTACTCCGTATAATAAAATGGCTTAGCATTCCTCACTGCATTTCTTGTGTATCTTCTTATATTTCCAGTTTACATTATTATATGTTGTTCCATTGTTATTTTATCACTTCTGGGTTATCTTATCATTTGCACATATTTGGTTGGAGTTTTTGTTGGGGTTTGAGGAATATTCTGGGTTAGGAATATTACAGTGGTATCAGAGCATAGAGCCTGTGGAGCAAGCAATCTATGACACCGGGGGAAAAACCCTATATCTGTTACAGATGTCAGAGGTACAGAGACACTGAGTGTAGGTTGGAGAATACCTACGGAGAGGGAGATTGTGTTCCGATGGTAGATGCAGAACAGGAGGAGCCTGTGGTGGACGCAGGACAGAGGGAGCCTGTGGTGGACGCAGAGCAGGAGGATCTGATGGCAGATGATGATAGGAAGAGATTTGCGGATATGCTCCTCAAATCAGTGCAGGATCTATCGAGGCAAATTAAGGTGATGTGGTAGAGATTCACGACAGTAGAGGCCAGATAGCGAGAGAGCCCACGAGTTTTTGAGATCGGTGAGGGATCAGGTGCATCCCATCACTTGCCAAAGCAGCGTGATACAACGCAGCAGGGGGCCTCACATGCCCCTACACGCTCTACCATGCCCACCTTCTTAGGAGCAAACACAAGGGCCGCAGCCCAACAGGAGGTAGAGATCAGGCATATGGGCGATTATTTTGCAGAGTACCATGCCTATGGGTAGGAGTTTAGGGAAGCCCTCTCATTCAGAAATTTTGTTCAGCTCCAGCAGGATAGCAGACCCCACGATCATCACAGAGGGTACCAACATTACCATGATGGCAACACTCACCGTGCAGTGAGAAGATTCCACTTGCCTACGTTTGATGGCTCATCAAATAGTTCGGCAAAGTCTTGGGTGGAGAAGCTGGACATTTATTTCCAGCTTAACCAGATGTCGGAGGCAGAGGCCATCAAGGTGGCAACGTTGCATTTGGATGGCGAGGCCCAGGATTGGTCATTTCATGGGATGGTTACATTGGGGCAGTCCACAGTGATTTCATATGCCGAGTTTACCAGGAGACTGATGAAGCAATTTGATCGGAGGGATCTGTAGCAGCATTTCGGTGAGCTAACGAGGCTCAAAAAGACAGGGATCCCAGAGACTTACATTGCAGATTTCTTGAGGGTCTCCGTGATGGTGCCAGACCTATCCACAACACAGAGGGTCTATATGTATGTTGAGGGGTTAGCAGAGCCACTTCGGGGTTTAGTCCGATCCACTAAACCAGCCACACTCCAGGACGTTATCAGCAGGACTTGGGACGTACATGATGTCTTACCTAGGACCCGAACACCTTACCCCCAGAGACAAACTTTCCAGTCTAAGGGGAAGGATGTGAGGATTCCAGCTCCAAAGGCGAATCCAGGACAAGTATAGCCTAACGATGATGCTAGGAGGGAGTTGAAGAAGAAGCAGTTGTGCTTCACTTGTCAAGAGCCATGGGCACTAGGACATAGATGTGCTGCTAGTAAAGCACATTTTATTCAGGTCTTCTGCGAGAGCAGTGGAGAGGAGATGACGAGGATGACGTGGAGGCAGGAGATAGCTATGCCATACAGGGTCCTTTGCCACCACCACCGCCAGCAGCAGGTGGTGCATCTTTTGCACCCACCGGAGGGGCCCTTGCAGCATTGCGAGGAGTTCCCAAGTATCGATGCTACGCATATGAGGGACAGTACATGGCTAGAGAGTATCTGTTTTGGTTGACAGTGGGGCAACCCACAACTTCATCGATGCCTAGATGGTTGAGCGAGAGGTATACAGACAAAGAGCTTCAACGGGCTTTCAGTCTTGGTCCCAGGAGATCAGACCATGATGTGTGCTTGTTATGTTCCAGAGCTTTCAGTGACGATGGGCACCTACACATTGACTGGCCACTTTTTCGTGTTCGATATCCCGGACACCAACATGATACTGGGTGTTTAGTGGCTCATCACTCTAGGGAAGGTCACAATAGATTGGAAGACCCTGGAGATGGAGTGGGATGATCAGAAGATAGGGAGGCATGAGAAGATATGAGGACAGCGCACATATCCGCCTCAGACTGTTTCGACTCATCGCATGGAGGCAGTCTTTCAAAAGGGAGACATAGAGCGGGCAGTAGAGCTACGTGCATCAGAGGCAGGGACTACAGGGCGGACGGTACATCCAGAGATACAGTCCATCCTTGACCGGTATGCCATAGTGTTTGGGGAGATTCCGCCAGGAAAGCCACCGGACCGGGGGTTTGAGCACACTATCGAGCTTGAGCAGGGCATCCAGGCAGTGATCACCATCCCCTATAGGCACCCCAAGGCCTATCGAGATGAGATTGAGCGGGCTATCCTGGAGTTGCTAGCTCTTGGGCACATTCTACCGAGCATGAGTCCTTTTGCTTCTTCTGTGGTGTTGGTGAAGAAGAAGGACTGTACATTGAGGATGTGCATCGACTACAAGGTGAGGACTGATCACAACAGCCTCAAGTTCTTTTTGGAGCAGAAGCAGCTACAAAATAGGCAACAGAAGTGGATTAGTAAGATCCAATCATATGACTTTGACATTGAGTATGTCAAGGGTAAGAACAATGTGGTGGCAAATGCCCTTTCACGTAGACCAGCCACGTTGTCTCTTATGAGGTCGGATACAGATTGGAGGACTTGACTCTTAGTAGAGTACTCCAAGGACAGGTTTGCATGTGAGGTTCTGGATGTATAGGTGGTAGATGAGATCATCTATTACAAGGACCAAATCTTCTTGACTGAGGGGTCTCAGCTCAAGAAGAAGATACTCCAGGCATCACATGATTCACCTTTGGTAGGACATCAGGGGTTTACCAAAACCTACAGGGCCATTATAGAGATGTTCTCATGGAAGGGCCTCAAGGAGGACGTACTCCAGCACATCCGGGAGTGCGATGTTTGCCAAATGAACAAGGGAGAGATGAGCCATCTCGCGGGTTTATTCCAACCTCTTCCCATTTCGGAGGGGAAATGGGAGAGTATCTTGATGGACTTCATCACAGGGTTGCCCATGGTAAAGGGTAAGGATTGTATCTTTGTCGTTGTTGATCGATTGACAAAGTACACATATTTTTTTGCCATATCTGCACACTATACAACAACACAGGTGGTCGAGTTATTCTTCAGAGAGATCTTCAGGCTACACGGTCTTCCTAAGACCATCGTCAGTGACAGGGACAACCGTTTCATGGGCGGGTTTTGGCAAGAGCTTTTTCGGTTGGTGGGGATGGAGTTGACACCAAGTACCAGTTATCACCCACAGACGGATGGGCAGATAGAGATAGTTAACAAGTGGCTAGAGGGCTACTTGCGTAACTATGTCAGTGGGCAGTAGTGAGCATGGCTGAAATGGTTGCATTTGGGGGAGTACTGCTACAATACTTCACATCACATGTCCATTGGTATGTCACCATTCTTTGCCTTATATGGGTATCACCCTTTATCTTTTGTTGACGTGATGTTTGGTGATAGCAGGGCTCCTAAAGCCAAGATATGGATCCAAAAGAGTCAGGATATTCTCTGAGCTCTCAAGGATAACATGGTTACAGTACATAACCAACAAAAGTTGTATGCCGACAGGGGTCAGGTGGAGAGACAGTTCGAGGTAGGGGACATGGTCTACCTACGGTTACAGCCATATCGACAGTCTTCACTAAAGCAAGAAGGGGGCCGAGAAGCTTAAGCCCCACTTTTATGGGCCATACAGGGTGATTCGCAAGATTGAACAGGTTGCATATGAGTTGGAGCTGCCCCAAGGCAGTAAGATTCATAACATCTTTCATGTATCATGCTTGAAGAAGGCATTGCGGCAGCAGGTGACAGTGACAAATGAGCTACCACCCATGGATGATGAGGGGCATTTGGTATTGTAGCCGGAGGCTATCATTGATACCAGGGAGAGGTAGCTGCAGAGCAGGACGGTCCGAGAATTCTTGGTGAGGTGGAAGAATTTGCTGGATGAGGATGCCACTTGGGAGAGTGAAAAGATCTTGCAGCATCCATCACTTCAGTTGCTTGAGGACAAGCAACATTTTGTCGGGGGAGACTGTAATATTCCTAATTAGCCATGGCTAACTCGAATATTCAATTTTGCCCAATTTTTGCCTTCTATAGTTATTTATAAATAAAAAAAAGTGAGGACGGGGGACATAACTCACTTTAAGAATAAAAAAAGTCACTTCCTAGTAGCACAACATTGTGACTTAAGGAGGAGCCAAGGGGGCCAAAGGGGGACGCAGAAATGGGCCCACGTAGACACATGGAGGGACTGTGCAGGGGGGAAGAACACATGGCAAGAGGGGAATCATGGGAGGAGGTGAGCCTAGGGATTGTGAGAGGCAGAGGCTATAAAATAGAGAGGATCTCCTTCATTTTGGATCATTCTGGTTATGAGCATTTGTGATAGTCATTTCGACTTAGAGCACACTGGTTGTTTAACTAGTCAGCAACAATGTTTAGTGTATTGAGTGTCTCCATTCGGAGATCTCACCCTTAGCCCCACGGGACTTCGAGTGCCTGCTCAGGCAAGGCATTTCCATTGGAATTCTAGCAGTAGTTTCATCAACATTACAACAGTCGTTTCATCAGCGTCTTTGAGGAACTGCGCAGAGCCCCAAGGGGGTGATTTTCAGGGGTTGGCCATTTCAGAAAATTTTTCTGGGTTTTTCTGGGTTTTTTTAATAGAGTCTGATTATAGAGTTTCAGCCTTTTCTGATGAGGGGAGTAGCCCCAAATCCTCATTCGATTTCCTGCAGCAACAATAGCGCAACAGTTTTCCAGCAGCTAGGACGCAAACCAGTGTGAGGCCATTCCAAGAAATCTTTCTGGGTTTCTTAAGTAGAGCTTGAATCCAAAGTTTCAGATTTTTCCGAGGAGGGGAGTAGCCCTAAATCATCATTTGTTTTCTAGCAACAACATCCATGCAGAGAGACCATTCTTGTCATTCTGAGTATTTCTTCACTTGCCTTATGCAAGTTGAGGTGCCATTTGTCTAATCACCTCTTGTACTCATTTATTGCTCAGTATAATAAAATGGCTTAGCATTTCTTGCTGCATTTCTTGTGTATCTGCTTATATTTTCGGTTTACATTATTATATATTGTTCCACTGTTATTTTATCACTTCTGGGTTATTATATTATTTGCACATATTTGGTTGGAGTTTTTGCTGGGGTTTGAGGAATATTCTAGGTTAGGAATATTACAATTTCCATTCCTCTATGATTGTTGCAAGGTCTACCCCCTGCAGAGCTTCTTTTATTGGGTATTCCTCTAGTGTTTCCTCTGATTCCGCTGGTTGCATTTTGTGTATCCTCTATCAACTGCTCTTTACCTTTGTTGGTATTAGCTATGTCCCTTCCATCTCGATCACTATCTTCTGGGTGAATTTCTTCCTCTCCTGCTTCATTTGCTATCATTTCATTAGGATCCCTTTGCTATTGGTTGTTGTTTAGTACCTTGAACTGATTTTGGATTGCTTCTTTGTATAGGTTCATATTGGGGATAGCTTTCTTCCTATTATTCTTGTTCCTGGAGATTACTTTGGTGAACTCTTTGCTATCTATTTGTTTATTTAACTGCTTTTGCATTTGGGGGGTTTAATTCATGGGACAGTGTCGGAAGAGATGCACATGCTCATGACACTTCCTGCATTTGAAGGGGATTTGTTCATAGTCTATACTTAGCAGCGTGACTTCATCCATGAAAATTAGTTTGATAGCTTCTGGAAGAGCCCTAGAGACGTCTATGTAAACACAAATTCAGGCGTAGGAGACATAGTGACCTGTTCTGGTGCCTTTAGACATTTTGATGTACTCCCCAGCTGGTCTCCAATGCCTTTTAAGACTGAAGGAGCCCAATAATCAGTTGGTAAGGAGTAGAGGCATACCCAAAGTAGAACCCTAGTGAAATACTCTTTTTCGGGTGTGACTTTCTCCCTCCAGAATCTCATGTATAAACCTGCTGAGTTGTAGAAATAGGGTCATCCTTCAAAAATTTTGTCTCTATCTTCTAGGAGGTCAAAGATGACTGTGAAAAATCCTTTGGAGCCCAGCTGAAGTCTGATCTCCTCTTTGGGTGTCCATTTGCTCTGGATCCACTACTTCAGTGCTCTTTCTGTTGGCCATATTCCCATGACCTTGCATATGACCGTGTGTTCTTGCATGTATTCTCTATATTCAGCTACCTTGGCGTCCTGGATTTCTAGTTCTAGGATTTTCTTGGCTTTGAGATTACAGTTGTTCTTGGTCTTTTTCCCCTGATCTTGCGGCTACTCCTGAGATTGAGGAGAATTGATGTTGGCATGGAAGGGCATATCTATGATATTGCCCTTGTCTGCTTGAGAATCCTTGGTTGATCTTTTCACCGTGTTTTCGTTCCTTTTTGACAACGCGTTTTATTGTGGATTCATAGTTTCTTCTTTGTCAGAGCTTCCTCCTGGTGGCGTACAGAAGGCAGAGTTGGAGGAAAACTTTGTGAAGAATGAAGCTTGGTCTGGTGGTCTTCTAGAGACCATATCCTTGAAGGAGCGGGTGCCAGGTCGCTGAAACAAATCCACCATAGCAGGCAATGCCCTGAAGGCCAGAACAAAAAGCACCTGGGGTAGATTGGGGAGCTCACACAGACCCTAATGCGTAGATACAAACCCTATTGTGTAGCTATTTGATATCTTCTCCATTCATTAATGCTAAATTGTTATTACTTCATAGATACCCAAATTGAATTGTTTACAACTTGTGTTGTCTTAGTGGTGAGCTATAATACAATGCATTTCACGTTAAATTTAACTATAATTTCATAATAAAAACCCGTCTTAACTTAGTTGAAGAGATTTTCACTTTAAAGAACTTTTTCGAAAATAATGAAATATAATATATTATATTCTCATGTTTTATACCATGATATTATTTTCATGGTCTAAAAGTGTACTAGAATAGGATGTGTCACATTATCTATATAATATATAATAAGAAGAAAAACATTCTGCAATTGAGAAGACTTCCATTTGAATAACTTATTAATTTTTTTTTATATAATATCAATTATTCTAATACAGTACTCTTTTCCATGCTTTAGAGTGCACTGAAATCTGCCACGCACATTATGTGCAGAATTAAAAGAAGATCTAGTGCACTTAGTTGAGAACATGAACACTAACACTAAGACGTCTACATAAAACAACCTAATTGAAAAGAATAATATAATATAGGGTGACTAAATGTGACATCAACTTATTTTTTCCTTTTCTAAAAGTATTCCATATAATGGAATGTGTTGCACATCACGAGTACAATGAAAAAAATCGTGTAGCCTTAATTTACACGATTTCCCGTTCGTCAGGTTCCTCACGAAAGGAATTTAATAAATGATTACACTTACATCATCCCCTCCAACTTTTAATAATTTTTTTTGCGTTATAATTAATCTACCTATCTATACATATATTTAATTTAATTTTTTTATTAATTTATAAAAAAATTATATAAATCAAGAAATTTAAAATTCAAATTCCTATACATAAATAATTTTTTACCAAAATATTACTTTATTCACGATATTATTATTTCAGGTCTTAACATTTTTGTTAATATATTTCTTTGTAAAAATGGTACTTTTTAGCCTATAGAGTAAGGTCTTTTTAGTATTTAATGGATGCATCATGCACTATGAGCACATATTTTGTGCTCACATCAAATGTTGGTGCTTATATAAAATGCATCATTTAGGGATACGTCCATGAAATATAAATTTACTATTAAAAAAATAAATTCACTAAATTTCTTTCGTCTTTCACTAAATTTCTTTCGTCTATATATTTTACGGAAAAATAATACATTAATCAAAACAATAATAATAACCTGTAACAAATAACATTTAGATTTATATGTCTAATCATGATAGGAAAATGTGTAATCACCTTGATCTAAAACGTGTGTGGTTGTTGTTTTGCTTTTTTGTTTAATTAGAATTTTTTATATTGCATTTTAAGAAATATGTTATCTGATATATTTTACAAGTATTTTGTTTATAAATTTTAAGTTAAATATTAAATCAATATATATTATTGATATTTGGATACAATGATATAATTTTTTTATATGGAATTTTTAAAAATTTATATTTAAGTTAAAAATGTTGATTTTTGAAATATAAAGAATGTATATAATAATAATAATTAATTTAGTTATGTTAGATATATTTGTTTCTTTTGAAATAGAATTTTTAAAATTGTAATTTAATTTTTAATAATGATTAGATCAATAATAGAGATTTAATTTTTAAAGCATAATTTTAAAAATTTTTTTAGTAATATATATAAATGAAAGACCAAGACTTGTTTTTAAAGTAGTTATGTTTTTTTTTCAATTTAATTAAATTCATTACTTTAAAAATGTTATATGAAATTATTTATAGTTTTTAACGCATGTGGTATTGATAAGTTATAGTATTATAATAAATCTTATTTACAAATTAAATTTTTTCATAAGAATGTTGATTTTGGACAAAACTGAAGCTAATTCTTCACATTCTGACCACCATACAGACTTGCAAATAAGAATTTACTAGCCATTTAATTTATATGGTTGCACTAATACCATTGTTATTATGTAGAGTAATTTTTTTTAAATGTATTACAATTTTGATTAGTTTAAGTAATAGACGAAATGACTTTTTTTAGTAGATTGTAGTTTTTTGTTCTTTAAAATACACTTTTAAATACATCAATGAATTCAACACCTAAAAACCCCTAACCATTAAAACATATCATTTAAACAATTTAGACTTATAATTATTAAAAATATCTATTTAATTT
>APFE031071088.1:0-24966 GCA_000404065.3 Pinus taeda
TGGTAATTGGCATGTCCTTCGTATGGGCTGCTTCTTTAAACATATCTATGAATTCTTATACTTCCGAGGTGATCTCTTCCTACTTCCTAAATTGCCTGGCCTCTCTTATCGATGGAACTCCATGTAATTGGATTACTAATTCCAAGCCACTAAAAAGATGCTTGTAGGATTCCATTACTCTTTCCACATCTTTGGCTAAATTTCCTTTGGACTAAACTTTGATGCAGAGTTGGACCTTAGTATTTTGCATGGTGATCCAGTCTTTCTTAGGGACCACTACCTGGGCCCGAGGGTACTTAATGGACCATTCATGGATCCTATCCAAAGCACTCATAGCCTCTTTAAGCATGGATACTCTTTCTTTTGTGTGAGCCTGGGTGGCCATGATGGGGGCTACTATGTGGTTTAGTTTACACATTTCCTCATAAACTATCGTCATGGCTTCCCCCAAAGTCTCTATTTCTGCCTCAATGGCTACTTGAAACTCTGCTGTGCTTGTATGTACTAAGCGGAGTGCTACATTCTCTCCCTCCATCTTCGTCTTCTCCTGTTCTTCCATGGTGGCCCTCTGTTTGGATGCGTAAAGCCTATTCTACAAATCCATGATTTGTTTTCTCATCCTGGCCACATTGTGTTCTGTGGCTGCCATGAAAACCGTCCTAGCCAAGGTAATAATTTAAGGGTTCAATGTAATAATAGGCATAATATCTTTGGCTATGGTCACTAATAGAGGCTCGGTTGGGTTCCTGCTGTAAAATTTTTTCCTTTCTTGTACGATCTTGAGGTTTATCTCATCGAAATTGATTTGAGTGAGATCTAGGACCTCCTCGTCTTGATCCTATGCGATGCCCAACTCTTGGAGTGAAAGATGTCCGCTAGTGAGAAGATTAGTAGGGGGTATATATAATGGAGGAAGCTCATTTTATCCCTTATCGAAGTCAATTATTTTTCAGGTCTACCCTTGTTCGCTCTCTTTGGCTTCCTTTTCCTTATCCCCCCTAAGCTCTTCTTCCCATTGCCTTTTTTCTTCCTCCGCTAATGCCTATTTCCTCTCTAATACATCTTCCATGTTCTTTAGCTCTTGTTCCAATATCTTGTTTTTTTCTTACCTTCTCTTCTCGGCTTCTTCTTCCCGTCTTTTCTGCTCCTCCTCTTCCTGTTTTTCCTCTCTTATTCTTCTTGCATTTTCTTCTATGCCTCTTCTTGTTCTCGTCACTTTTCTCGTAATTGTTTCTACTTCTCTTGTTCCTCTTTCCTTCTCCTTTTCTCATTCTAGCTCTGGTTGCTAGAATCTGAAGGTTGTTTGCTCTCCGTCTCCCTTTGCCTCTTGAGATCTCGCTTTTTTCTTGCTAAGAATGCATTTCGTTTTTCCACCGTTTCATCCTCCTCTTCATTGTCACTCACGAGGTCTTCAACCTCCTTCCCTTTGCACTACTCAGCCTCCCTAGTTCCTATTGGTGCTTCGAGCTACTTTTCATTTATGGCAGAAGCTCTTTCTTTGAGGCTTATATCTTCCTAGGAATCATCCTTTGTAGCCTATTCTTCACTTGGGCTAAATTTCCTTGTAGCATTATACCAGTTCCTAACTGTATCTCCAATGTCCTTTTGGGTATGATAATATGACCACTAAATTTTTCGTTCTTGTAATGGGTGGCTACTATTTTCTTTGGATCATAAGTTTGGTAGTTAAGCATTACGAAAAGGCTTCCTTTCAGTGCATCAACCTCTGCCTCTACCTATTTGAAATTTTATACCATGTATGCCTCAATGGTTAGGGGGAAGGTAGGCTAGGGTTTATTTTTTCCTTTGTTTAATATATTTGAAAACCCTTCCTTCATCTGGTAGTAGACCTCTCATAGGAGTGTCGTATTTGTGGCAAACCTGGTTAGGGCATGCAAAGGCTTATGGGTATCGAACACCCTAATGAACACACCCTCTTCAATGGGGAACCAATGTGCTACCTTGATGAGTGTCTTCATGGTCCTCTTAGACATGCATGGTGGTTCCTCACAAAAGAGTAGTTGGTACAATGGATTGATGAAAGTTTTGGAGATTATATCTAGCATGCCTCTATAACCTGTGTCCCAAAAAAAATTATAATGGCTATGCATGGGGTTAACTGCTGAAGGGTCCTAGTTGCAACTCTAGTTTTAGAAGTAGCATCTCGAGAAAACAACATCGAGTAGGTATGATGACATATAGAATTTTGGAGGCTCTTCTAGTTATGGCAGCATGGCAGCCATTATGTTTGTTTTTAATGATAAGCACAGGATGCTTTCCCAATTAAAAATGGTCCCTCAAGTGGCAACGACGTACATGAGGGGAACCCAGGTGCCATAGAAAATGTTAGAGTCTAGATTGTTATACAACTGGCACATCATTGCAGCAATTACTTGATACACTTTTCATAATCCCTCTGTCTTGTAAGCTTGACTTGTCTTGACCCGAAACTTTGCAGTGTCTTGCCACCATTCCCTGAGGATGTCCTTTGCTGGAGTTGAGAACCTGACGAGGTAGTTGGTATTGAATACCTCCTATTTCTTCGGGAGCCTGTAGTAAGCACTGATCGTGGCCTTTGATCAACTAGGACTCTCTCTCTATGCATTGCAAGATCCATTCAATGCTTTCTGAGCAAGGGAAGACTAGGGGGTGTGCTGCCACCTTGTGTAACTTCGATATTTTGACATGGAGGTAAACTTGAAAATCCTTTTATGTCTCCAGGATGTCTGGATTTGTGAACTCTTTGTAAATGCTATACTAGGAGAACCTTGTGGTTTTGATGATGATACATGCATTATCCCCGAAGATAGGTGGCTCCCCTTCTAGGTCATCCTCCCACGACCCGTTTCTTGAGGCCCCATGAGTAGATTTAGCGGTAGGGTAAGCCATATCATATTCAAAAGAAGAAATGGAAATGCACTCTAGATCTATTTCACCTGGCATGTCAAAAACATAGTCCCATGATGAGAGAGATGGCATGAAAATCCAATAAAACTTGCAGAAAAGAGAGATTGCAGTAGGTGCAAGGTGAGTTGCAGGGGGGACAGGTTGCAAGGTTACAGGCTAAGGAGTGTGACTAAGTGGCTTGCACCATGAGTCACGGATCAACCAGGTTCACAAAGTCATGGGGTAGGGGGACTAGTCACAAGTTGCAACCCGACAGGGTCATGCAGTCGCGAGGTCGTGAAGTTGTGAGGTCACGAGGAAAAGGATATTGCGGCTTCACACTGCGCGACTTAGGATGAACGAATATTGGGGAAGATATAGAGAAGGCCTTAGGAGGTTAGGGTCCCTCTTAGATGAGTAAATTCAAGCATATAAATGAAATAAGGGGGTCTAGGTTTAAGCAAGGACAATGTTTGAGACTAGGTAGGGAGAGAGTAAATAGGGAAACTATTCTGGGTAAAAGATGAAGAAAATACCATTTAAGGGATTTAAAACCCCGAGGTGAGGGGATGATAGAGGTTGGGAAATGTAGACACTCACACTTGGAAGAAAATAATGATTGCTAGAAGGCCATGGTTACTTACGTGGAGACAGGAATGCACACGAAATGTAGTCAGATGATCTCCTAGCTCTTCGTGTGACCTAGGAAGCGGTTACAAAATGAGGCTAGAGTTACCTCTTATATATAGTTTTGGTTGCACGTGTGAGGTCACATGGGCTGGAATGCGACCTTGTGACCAATGTGACCATGTGACTTGGTAGGTCACATGGTTGCGTCCAAAGATGGGAGACGAGGGGTGGGACCTTATGACCAATGCGACCATGTGACCTAGATGGTCGTAAAGTCACAAAGGTCGCATAGTCGCATTGATATTTGTGTTGGGTGTGGAGCCTGATTATCATTTGTATTCAAAGGTTTCGGCTGGATGTATACCCTAGGAAGATTGTACATCCCTCCACGTGGAGGGGTTCGGGGGGGCCAATCCCCCTGGCTGGGGGGTCTGGGGGCCAGTGGTCCCCTGGCGGGGGTTTGAGGGTAATGCTCCCAAAGCTAAAAATAGATGTAAAATTGCCTTGTAAAAGTCTAGTAACTTCTAGTCATTTGGGCCATTATTAGGCGGATGATCTAATGATGGAATTTATGTTTGGTTTAAGGTTTTTTTCCCTAGAAGACAACCCATCACTATATATGATGGAATTGTATTGTGTCTATGTAGATATGTATTCTGAGTGAGGAAGAGAGAGGAGATTGAGAGCAAAGAGGGTGTTACTGTGGATCTGCTGTAGGTTGTATCTCTTCAGTTTGCTGAATAATATAAAAATAAGGATTGGCTGTTTCTCCATGGACATAGCCCAAACTGGGTGAACCACGTATATCTGTGTCTCTCTTGTTTTATGCATTTTCTGTGTTTATATTTCTACAATATTTTATATGTGTTCCATTGCTCTGTAATATATAATTTTCTAACAATTTGGATGTGGATGATGCGATCTCATGATCTATGTGACTTAGATGGTTGCTAGGTAGCAAGGGTCGCAAGGAAACACGCGGAGGGAAATGCGACTACACAACCTTCGCGACCTCTACGACCTGGATGGTCACAAAGTTGTGAAGGTCGCATAGTTGCATTGATGTTTGCATGTGGACGATGTGACCTCGCGACCTATATGCTTAGCTTGTTGCTGGGTTGCAAGGGATGCAAGGAAACACATGGAAGGAAATGCGACTATGCTACGACCTATGAGTCACAGAAGTCATGATAGTCACAAGGATTAAGTTTAGTCACGATCCTACTCCATGACTAACTGACTAGGGTAGGAAGCAGTGACCTAGATTTACTTAGAAAAAATTAGACTCTTCCCTAGGTTCTTTGAGACTGCTGAGCTTTTGAATGGAAATTGGTGGGTTGGTGGTTCCGCCCATTATAGGGGCTCCAAAAATTTTAGAGTTTCTGGGATTTTGGGAGGGGATGTTGCAACAGCTACAACAATTGGCGATTCCTTGGGAGATTATAGAATTTATGATGCCTTTGGGCCTAGCTTAAGCAGACTTTAATTAAGTGTGCCTCATGACAATATGGATCCCATAGATGGTATTGGGGCTTTCACTTTAAAATTTCTTGGTTCTCCCAACATGCATGACATGGGCATTACACACGAGACAGAGTATCACCTCCCGTCATCCTGGGGAAGAAAGGGGAAGATAAAACTACACTGTGATATTTTTTAAAGTTTTCTCGGTATAGTGGTCATGGTACTCTGGTGTTGCTTTGCTGCCAGTAAGCCTAAATAGTACCTCGACGGAGTCACTACCTAGAAAGCGTGAATGTTGCTCCACTACCAGTGAGCCTGGTCAATACCTTGGTGGAGTCATTGCTTCACCTCTTTGTGTAGGAAGCCTTTCTCAGTCCTTTAGACCTTATTATGAAATGGATGGAGGTGCTCATTGGCACTTATTTATCTGTTCATATACACACTTATTTGGTGATGGCTTAAAGCCTGGGCGGATGAGGGGTCAAAGTGGTTGTTTTTGGTTTTGTAGAGACCTTCTTGTTTTCCTGAGATATATGTATGCTCACGATTGGTTTCTTCAGTTTCCCTTTCATTCCTATACCGACAAATGGGTTAACATCATTCAAGACTTTTTGACCATGTTAGAAATCGGGTCAGATGAACGTGAGCGGAGCGAAGACTGTGTGTTCCATCGAGTTCCCCATTACCACCAATCTAGCCTACTAGATTTCTTGTCGTGACTTAAGTTTTGGCTAGTAACGAGTTTCAGAGAGTATCCATGGGAGCCAATATGCAGTGTCGTTCCAACCTCTTACTACCATCTTGAATTTATTCCAAATAATAACATGTAAAACAAACAAAAACCAATACTGACAATAAAGGATGCCTATCTAAGGAAAATGAAAGGAAACTATTGTACAAGGTGGGGCCGACAACTTTGGGGTTGCTAGGTGAAATAATATTTCAGGTCATGGCCATTCTACTAGGAGAGGTTCCACTTGCCCTCCCAGGCTTTGCAATTTGAAGGTGTGGTGGCCAATTTTTAATATGATCTGTAGATCGCCTATCCACAAGGCTTGGAACTTTGTGTGCTTACCTTTGTCCTGGTGGGTCTGATCCCACTTAAGCACTAGATCACCAACATCAAACTCACAAGACCTTGCAAATGTTTTGTCAAACCATCTCTTGATCCATGCTTGATGGATGGAAATTTTTTCTTTAGTTTTTAGTCTTTCCCCCTCCAATCTTACCAAGGCATTGATTTGGTTTTGAATGGTAGGACACAGGTAACCTTGCGATTCTTGAGCCAGTTTGAGGGAATGACTTCTTTATCGTAAACCAGGAAGTAGGGAGACATGCTGATTGATGTTTTGGGAGTTGCTCGATCAGCCCATAGGGTATTACTGAGGGTGTTGTGCCAATTCTGATGGTGGGAAAGAAAGGTTTTCTTGATGATACAGATGAGGTTTTTGTTGGTTGATTCTACAAGGCCATTCCCTTCAGGATAGTAGTTAGCCAAATATTTCAATATGATGTTATTTTCTAAAGAAAAATCATAAAATTTCAAAGATGACAAATAAGTAGTGTTATCAAAGACAAGAGAGGTTGGAACACCAAACCTGGCTATGATGCACTATTTAATAAAGGATATTACCCATCGTCGTTAACTTTGCGCAATGGAATTTCCTCTATCCATTGGGTGAAATAGTCGGTGGCTATGAGTATGTACCTATGCTATTTTGATTAGTTTGGCATTACCTCTCCTATGATGTCCAACCCCCATTGCTGAAAAGGTTCCTTGACTGGTATGGGTTGGAGTGGGGTAGTAGACCTTGCTTGCCTGCCTGCATGTATCTGGCATATAGGACACTTCCGTGCATAGGCATGAGCGTCCTTGAATAGTGTGGGCCAATAGAAACCTACTCGAATGATCTTATTAGTCGTGGTGTCATGTACATAGTGGCCTCCTGCATGCCCATCATATAGATATTTCAACACACTTTCGGCTTCATCGAATTCTAAACATCTCTGTAATATACCGAGGTGGTGCTTTCTGAAAAAGTTTCCTTGCACCATTTGATATGAGGCAGCCTTGAGCCTAACGACCCTTTTCTGTCTGGCGAACATAGATTTAGGTAAATATCCCTTTACTAGGTATTTCTTTACATAAGAATACCATGATGAGGCACCATGTGAGCCGAGGAGTTCATTCTGGTACATTTTAATTTCATGCTCCCATCCTTCTGTTTCCTGGGTTAGTCAATTAGGCTCCATGTTTTGATGATTGGCTACTTTCGTAATCAGTTTATAGAGTCCATTCCCTTTCACAATGTGGGAAGGTTTTAATTCCAAATCATATTCTTGGAGGGAGGTCATCCAGTTGGCTCTCCTTTCTCCCAACTCCTGTTGTACGAAAAGGGATTTGATGGTTGGGTGTGGGACCATTACTATGACATAGTTTTTAGGATGTATGGTCTAAAATGTTTCACTTCTTTGTATACCACGTATTCTTTCTTATCGATGTCTAGGTAGTTTAGCTCTGCACCTTGGAGTCCTGTGCTCATGAACAATATGGGAAATTTGTCATGATCGTAGTCCTTCTGTGTAATAACTATGACCAATGATGAATCTGAGGCGAAATTGTATAAGATAAAGTCTTTGATGAAATCAAAGCTGGAGAGGGATGGAGCCTCCATGATCATTGTCTTAGTTTGATCAAAATATACATTTTCCTCTCGATCCCATTTAAACACTAAGTCCTTCTTTATCATGTTCTGTAAAGGTTTGAGAATTTGCAAAAAATATGAAATAAATTTATGAAGGAAATTAATTTTGCCGAGGAAAGATTGCATGCCTTTTTTGGTGCTTGGCTAGAGGATCTGTGCTATAGCTTTCACACATAGTGATTCCATTCTTGGTGATGATGTGGCCCAACAAGTTGCCTTCCAAAATTGTGAATATGGTCTTCTTAGGATTGAGGGAGATCCCATACTTTCGACATCTTTCGAAAATATGCTTTAAGTGGTGGAGGTGGTCTCTCCTTTTCTTTGAAAATATGGTGACATCGTCCAGGTAGACCACCACATTTTGACCCATTAGGCCTCGAAAAGTGATATCCATTGCTCTATGAAATGTTTCCCTGACGTTTATCAATCCAAAAGGCATGCGGCAAAATGCAAATGTCCCCCACTTAGTTTGGAATGTTGTTTTGATCTAATTTAGTTTGGCCACTAGAACTTGATTGTAACTATAGAAGCCATTTAACAGGGAGAAAGTTTCGGATCCTGAAATGGTCTTGAGAATTTGTTCCATGGAGGGGATCAGGTAGTTATCTTTATTTGAGTCTTGGTTAAGGTTTCGGAAATCGACGGATAGATGTATCTCCCCTGATTTCTTACACACTAGAACCAGATTAGGTACCCATGTGGAGTGCCTGACCTTGAATATAATGCGAGCATCCAATAATTTCTTGAGTTCCTTTTGGATGAGAGGTTCGAACACGGGGTGCACCTTCCTCAATTTTTGCTAAAAGGGATTGGCCTCTTCATTGGTAGGGATGACATGCTGAATAATTTGGGTATCGTATGTCTTCAGATCATCATCTATCCAAACAAAAAGATCATGGTATTTTCTAAATAAGTTGATGAATGCCTATCTTTCTTCTGGGGTGCACCCTACCCACAAGTTGACATAATTGGGATCAGACTCAGACCCGAGGTTGATTTGCTTGTGAGAGAAAGTTGAGCTATGAGGTTTGGTATTCAGAGGGCCTCTGAAATAGCTTTGGAGGTCAAACAATTTCTCTAGTGACACTACCCCTTTAGATAAGGGATTTCCTTTATGAAAGCTTGATTCCTCTTGTGGCGATATCTTGTGTTCCTCTTCATTGATAGATGCATATTTGAACACTTTCGCATTTGTCATGAATTCTAGAATCTGTTGGTCATCATTGAAAGTGCGCAAAAGGGAAGATTTTAAAGATGAAAAATTATTTTAATGTCTAGAAACCTTAGCAAATCTCACTAGTATGTAACATGCAATTTGTAAAAAGTTTGGAAATGTTTTTGTAAAGATATTCAAATTTTTAATAATTTTATATAGCGTCTATATAAAATTTTGGCAATTTTTAAAGTAAAACAAATTATACCATAAAATTTGGGCAAATAATTTTTAGAAAAAATGGAAATTAATGAATCATTCTTTTGGAAAAAGCATGGAAAATTAGCCCACTTGTGAATATTATCCCCTAAAATTTCCTTGATACACAAGTTAGTTACATTATGAGGCATTGCTAGTTTATACATAATTTCAATAGAAAACACATCTCTAAGGGGAGTGCACCTAGCTGTAGCATTAGCTAGAGTATCGATAGTAGAATTATTAAATATAGGAAGGGAAATGATATTGAAAGGTTGAAATGAATTTATGAGACACCATGCCTCTTGCTGGTAATTCTTGGGGTGTAGTGACAGACAAAGAATGGTATTGTGTAGCTATCTTGTAATGATTTCTGAGTCCCCAATAACTTTTAGACAGTTCACTTTTAGGTCGATGACATTTTTGAGGCCGAGGACCAATGCTTCAGATTCTGCAGTGTTGTTGGTGCATTGAAACTCCAACCCACATGAGATTAGGAACATGCTTCCTTTGGGGTCCAGTAGGACGCAAACTACCCCTCCTCCATCATGATTTTTAGATCTGTCATAATACAATGTCCATGTCTTGATACCAAGGGAAGGTAAACTTGAAGTATGCAAATTTAAGAACAAACTTCACTATTAGGGCCTGGGGTCTATACAGGAATTTCGATTTGGGTATCTTGGGGGATGGTTGATGTCTGGGGATGATAGCACCTATATAGGGACTCTAGAAGACATACTCACAACTCTTGTTAGGAATAGTTGATTGGCTTGTTAGAGCCCTCGAGGTCAGTTATGGTGTTTTCATACAAGCTTCACTATTAAACATGATTTGGTTATTCCTTCCCTTGTATGATAGCCATAAGTGGGACCAGTTTTTGGAAAAGTAACCCTACAATTTACAAGACCAATCTTAGCTGAGAAGACAATCATAGGCTTCTAGAATATCTACCACTATTATGTCAATGCATTGGTGAACTCACGAATGACAGATAACAAAATGATGACATTATTCAATTCTCCTATAGCCGGGACATGGGATCTATTGAGTTGGATAATTTTGGCATTAGTCTTGTCTGGTTGGATATTTATCTTCTTGCATACTGACTAGGGCATGACATTGGTCGATGCTCTAGAGTTGATGAGGCAATTGTGCACATTAAAATTAAACATCTTGAAGTTTAAAAGGAAAGGAGGGGTCGAACGTCTCGAGTTGGTGTTTGTAATGTTTACTATAGCTTGGAGGTCGACCATGGCTATGGATCAGCTTGCAACATTTCCTTTACTTGATATGGAGGAAGAGAAGGCCTTGGCCATTAACTCATGCTAACTGGCCAACTTGTATACCTCATACAGAGGGATGTTGGCTCAAGTTTTCTTCAAATCTTCTACGATATTGTAATCTAAAACCATGGATGAAGATTCTTGTGCTAAGTGTTGCGTTGTTGAGGTGGTTTTGTCCGTAACCCCTTTAGCTGAATTTCTAGGTGTGGGTGAGTATCCTTTAGTGCAAATTGGTGACTTGTTTAGACTCACATCATCCATCCCTCTAGGAGAAGAAGTGGATGGCTGGTTGGTATTTGTGGGGGGAAGGATTTGTCATAGCAACACTCTTTTCTTGTCTTCCAAAGTAGAGTCCGACATAGTGCCTTTACTCCTAAGGTTGTAACTTTTGGGGGTTCTTGGGGGTGCATCTCCAATGAAGGCCTCTTGAGTAGTGCACACCTCACCCCCATGGATAACATTGAAGGCTAGCACAACAAATGGAGTATCATTGCTGGGAGGGTAGGCACCTTCTTCTGAATCGTCAGTGTCTTCTTCCCCTTCCTCAGCAGCTTGATCCTATAATAGTTGGGTGACTATGATAGTCATGTTATGTAGCCACTGTTGACAGGTCTTCTCAGAGTGGGAAGCTTGGTGCAAAGTGTAGAAGTTGTCCTTTCCTAGTTCCTCAATGTTGAAGGTTGAGCTAGATGTTTACGACACTTTAGGGGGGAGGTTGTTAGTTTTCCAGAAAAAGGTCATAGCGGGCTTTGCTGCACTGTAGGCATCACTGGTCCTTCTCTTTACCTCTGACACTTCATTAGTCAATTGTTTTATGGATTTGGCCCACCCTTCAAAATCGAAGGAGTCTGTATCTTTATCTCCGACTTTGCTTGATGAGGCCTGCTTCTTCTTCATGGAGGGTTTTGCATCTTCATGCGACTCATGTTCTAAGTGACCGATGGAGAGAAGATCCTTTTTGACCTCTAGCACAACAACAAAGTTCTCAACCAGGGTGAGCTTGGCTTTACATTTAACGAACATGACAATATCTCTAGGAAGGGCCCTAGTGTAGTAGTCAATCGTGATGGAATCATTGACAGTGGCTTCCATAGGGAACATACTTAAAATCATGGTGAAGTGTTGATTGAAATCTTTCACCTTCTCCTGCTTATGACATTTTAGCGTGCTGAACTTGATGAGAAGCATCGAAGGCATATTGTCTTCCGCGAATTTGTCCAGGAAAGTTCTCTGAAACTCTTCCCAGGTGCGGATAGAAGCGATAGGTAGCGATAGATACCAAGTGGCAAATTTATTTTCAAGAGTGTGCGGGAATAAATGACATGCTATATTATCGTACTGGACCTTCATCATTTGCAAGGCTAGGTAAAAGTTGCTAATGTGGTCATTAGCTGAAGTCCCTTTCTCAGGGTCAAACTTGGGGAGGTGTTTCTTTGAGTGATGGGGCATGTCATGGAGCAGGCCTCGAAGGTTCAAAGGGGATTGAGCCATCCAAGGAAGCTATGTTGGGTGGTGGTTCCCTGTAGGGTTGAAAAGGAGGTGACAGTCATTGTCTTTTGGCTCACTATCTGTGCCTAATCTCCTGTTGGTGCGAGGGGGTTACCTACCTTCTCCTCGGGGCACTCTGAGATGACCTAAATCTCAAGTGTTTATCATATTCTTTCTATTCCTCAAGTTTCTCGGGACACATTGATTGTTGTATAATTTTATGTAGTCCCTAAGATAGTCTCTGGTTCCTTGTCCTAGGATTCCTTGGTTGCCCCCAGTGAGGGCTTGGTTATTAACAGAGGTCTCTTCGATGATGCATTGATCATTCCCCTATGCTTCTTCCTGGTATGAAAGGCTATTTCCATTGGTGAAGGTATTCCTGGGGTCACCCCCTTCACCTTCGAGTTGGCTTTCCAACTCTTGGATGGATAGCCTCTCAACTGCATCTACATAGTCATCAAGAAAAAGACTGATTAAATACGAGATAGATTTAACAAGAATTATTTGGTGTGTGTGGTGAAGCACAAAGGTGTGCACATTGGACAAGGAGTTAGTAGCGGGGATGCATTTCAAACCCCTGGCGAATTTTCGAGTAATAGGGTGCAGAACCCTAAGTTGTTCGCTACTGACTTTGAATATGGGGAGCTCTTCTCCTTTGGGAGCATCTTCGAGAGGGGGAATTTGCAGCTCATCATTGAGTGCCCTTGTGAAATATGGACCATAAGTGGGCTTGTAATGTATCTCAGGAGGTGTGGAAGGGTGAGGTTGGTTACTACCTTGAAGGGAAATTCCAGTGTGAGCTCGTGGATTTGTACTTGCCATGGCCCTCCTTCTAGCGCCAAATTTGTTGACAGGCTGGAATATTTTGCCAACAGTCAAGGAGATCTCCCTGGCATAGGATCCCAACTAGAACCTACATTGTTTGTGGTAGGGATCCCTTCCAATATGTAGGCTCGGCTGTCATTCAGTTTTGTAGAGTTTTCTTTGGGCGAAGGTGAAATGTAGACTCAAGTGAAAGCCTGAACCTCAAATAAATACAAGGAAATAATTGACAAACATCCTATGTTGCATATACCATGAATAGCCAAACCATAAATGACATAAACCTTATGTAAAGTTACTGTTAGAAAACTCTAGATAAGACTCATGTATTCTATGATAAAATGTTTAATGATTGTAAATTAGTTCACAATGATCAAACATTGATTAACATGCCTAACTTGTGTGGTCAAAACAGATTATACTAACACAAAAGAAATAGTTCATTGGCACGAGTATAGAGTTAACGAAACAAATACCATTCATAAGAAGCTAGAAAAATTTTGGAGTATGATATAACATGTCAGCAGACCACAAATCAAATAGCTTTCAGGAACAATCATTCCATCAAGTGAAGGAAAATACTCATGGCATTAGCACATAAAAATTTGAAAAATCCAATAGTAGAAGCTTACAATCACTTTTTGCATATATTAAAAGGACATAAATTCTCTCAAGCAATATATATCACCAAAAAAGGTCCTCAGCCAAAATTCCTTTACAAATGAGGCATGAGGGTATATTCATAGTGTAAGAGCAACTCTTGGTCTACCCTGGACTCTTGGACTACCTCATGACCTTTCGTATTCACAACATGAACTTTAGTATTCTACATGACCTTTCACATTCATAGGTTTTTCTATGCTACTGTGGACAAAAATGTCACGAAATCAATATCAATCTAATTCTCTAATTTAATAATGGTAAGTTCTAGAATGTTAAGCCCGAGCTGTTCTGTCAAATATGTGTGCCATAGGTTATATCCCACTGCAATGGGCATGATCTATGATTGGTCTTCATCATGTCGGTGTAGGCACTCGAGGGCATCGAGAATGAGAGTGCTTCGTTTGGCATGCACCTGATTATTTAAGGTTACCAGTTTGGTGTAGATACTCACTAGTTGTACCACATAATGCGTGATGTTTTCTATGGTAATCGGCATGTCCTCTGTGTGGGCTACTTCTTTAAACGTCTCTATGAATTCCTATACTTCCGAGGTGATCTCTTCCTACTTCCTGACCTGCCCAACCTCTCCTATCGAGTGCACTCCATGTAATTATATTACTAATTCCAAGTTGCTAAAAAGATGCTTGTAGGATCTGAGTACTCTTTCCACATCTTTGGATAATTTTTCTTTGGAATGAACTTCGATGTGGAGCTCGACTTTAGTATTTTTCATGGTGATCCAATATTTCTTAGGGACCACTGTTAGGTCCCCAGGGTACTTAAAATACCATTCATGTATCCTATCCAAAGTAGTCATAGCCTCTTTAAGCAAGGCTACTCTTTCTTTTGTGTCAGCTTGGATGACCACGATGGGGGCTACTGTGTGGTGTAGTTTACACATTTCCTTGTAAACTATCATCATGGCTTCTCCCAAAGTCTCTGTTTCGACCTCAATGGATGCTTGGAACTCGGCTGCACTTGTGCATACTAAGCAGAGTGCCGCGTTCTCTTCCTCCATCTTCTTCTTCTCCTGTTCTGCCATGGTGGCCCTCTGTGTGGATGTGTAGAGACTGTTCTTCAAATCTACAATTTGTTTGTTCATCTTGGCCACATTGTGTTCTATGGCGGTTGCGAAAGCTATCCTAAACGAGGCAATCATTTGAGGGTTTGTTGTAATATTAGGCACAATATCTTTGGCCGTCGTCACTGGCAGAGGCTCGGCTCGACTCAATTCCTACTGCAAAACTTCTTCCTTTCTTGTATGATATTGAGGTTTATCTCATCGAAAGTGAGTACCTCCTCGCCTTGATCCTTTTTGATGCCCAACTCTTGGAGTGGAAGATGTCCGCCAGTGAGGGGAGTAGTAGGGGGTACGTCTAATGGACGAAGGTCATTTTATCCTATGGTGAAGTCAGTTGTTTTGCTGGTCTCCCCTTGTTCACTCTCTCAAGCTTCCTTTTCCTTATCCCTCCTAAGCTCTTCTTCTTGTTGCATTTTTTCTTCCTCTGCTAATTCCCATTGCCTGTCTATTTCATCTTCCATGTTCTTTAGCTCTTGTTCCAAACCCATGTTTTCTTCTTGCCTTCTCTTCTCAGCTTTTATTCCCATTTTTTTTGCTCTTCCTCTTATTGCTTTTTCCTCTTTTCTTCTTCCTGCTTTTTCTTCTCTACCTCTTCTTGTTCCCATTGCCTTTTTTTCACCTATTTCTCCTTCTCTTGTTCCTCCTACCTCCTCATTTTCTTGTTCTGGCTCTGGTTGCTAGAATCTAGAGGTTGTTTGCTCTCCATCTCCCTTTGCCTCTTGAGCTCTCGCTTTTTTCTTTCCAAGTGGGCATTTCTTTTTTCCGGCATTGCATCCTCTTCATCGTTGTCACTCACCAGGTCTTCAACCTCCTTATCTTTGTGCTGCTCAGCCTCCACAGTGCTTGTTGGTGCTTCGAGATGCTTTTTATTTATGGCAAAATCTATTTCTTTGAGGCTTATATCTTCCTAGGAATCATCTTGGGGCTCATCCTCTGCAGCTTGTTCTTTACATGGAATGAATTTCCTTGTAGCATTATACCAATTCCTAGCCCTATCTTCAATGTTCTTTTGGGTATGTGAATATTACCAACTGAATTTTGCCTTCTTGCAATGGGTGACTACTATTTTCTCTGAATCATAAGCTCGGTAGTTTAGCATTACAAAAATGCTTCCTTTCAACACATTGGCATCTGCCTCTACCTGTTTGAGAATTTCTACCACATATGCCCCAATGGTGAGGGGGAAGGCGAGCCAAGGTTTCTTATTACCTTTGTTCAATATCTTTGAAAACCCTTGCGTCATCTGGTAGCAGACCTCTCGTAGGTGTGTCCTATTTGTGGCAAACCTGGGTAGAGCATGTGAAGGCTTATAGGTATCGAACACCCTAATGAATATCCCCTGTGCAATGGGGAACCAATGTGCTACCTCGATGAGTGTCTTAATGGTCCTCTTAGACATGCATGGTGGTTCCTCACCAAAAAGTAGTTGGTACAATGGACTGATTAAAGTTTCAGAGATTATATCTAGCATGCCTCTGTAACCTGTGTCCCAAAAGAATTTATAATGGATATGTATGACGTTGGCTGCTGACGGGCCCTAGTTGCAACTCCAGTTTTTGAATTAGCATCTCGAGCAAACAACATTGAGGAGGTATGATGACATATAGAATTCTGGAGGTTGTTCTGGTTGTGGGAGCTTGGAAATCATTATGTTTGTTTTTAATGATGAGCACAATATGCTTTACCAGTTAAAAATGGTCCCTCAGGTGGCAATGATGTACATGAGGGGGACCCAGGTGCCATAGAAAATGTCATAGTCTAGCTTACCATACAACCGACACATCATTGCAGCAATTAACTGATACACTTTTGGCAATCCCTCTGTCTTGTAAGCTTGATCTATCTTGACCTGGAACTTTGCAAGGTCTTGCCACCATTCCATGAGGATGTCTTTCATTGGATTCAAGAACCCAGCGAGCCACTTGGTATTGAAGACCTCATGCTTCTCAGGGAGCTTGTTGTTATGTACCTAGGGGGGGTAATATGGTGTACCGAGGGAGGTACCCAAGGTAATAATATAATAATGGGATGGGCCATAGTAATAAATAAGGTGGTTAACCCATATCATGTAAGGGACCACAAGTAGTTAATAATAATGTAATGGGCCCATGGTATTAGTTGATGGTATGAGTAAACCATGGTATTGATGCATGGTATTGTATGTATGAGACCTATATAGAGGCTGGAGACTCCACATGGAGGGATATGAAGATGAAGAGAAGTATTCTTGTATGAACAAACATATGGCTTGTGGAGTGTTCTCCTTCCTTAAGGAGTGAATGTATGGTGTTGCCCTACCTTAAGGGTTTGACAATAAAGATTCATTTCTATCATTTCTTGGGTTTATTTTTGTTATCATACATTTTTGGATCAGATCTACAACAAGTGGTATCAGAGCACTTTCTTGGGCAAACCGTGGAGAATTTTTTTATTTTTTGCAGGGATTTTTTTTTTGGTAGCGAGTTTCCAGATCAGATCTGTACGTTTTGGTTCAAGATCAGAAAAATCTGATTGCAGATCTGTATTCCTTGTGAAAAAATATCCGATTTAAAAAAAAAAAATCGGTCAAATCGGAGTCCGGATGAAGGAGATATCGCTGATCAAAAAATCAGTAGGGTTGGAGACAATTTTTCGGGGCAGCGAATTTGCGGCGCATATCTAGATGTCCTGGTGCAAGATCTGAAAGATCTAATTGTAGATCTGGAATCTTTGTGAAAAAACACCCAATTTCAAAAAAAAAATCAGGCGAATCTGAGTCCGGATGAGGGAGATATCGCTAAATTAAAATCAGCTCTTTTTGCAGAAATTTTGGGTGAGGGCGGGAGAGTAGCAGCGCAGATCTGAAATTTCAAGTGCCTGGATCAAGATTTCTACCACATGGCCAGATGCAGAGTGGTTGTTCCATTTCTAAAAACAGGTTATAATAGAGATTCTGAGCAATATTGACGGATCTGTTGTGACCATTTCAATTTTTCACCAATATTTTTGTAATGGCGGGCCTAGATCAGAATTCGAGGGACTTGTATAAATTTGACAGTTCTCACACGTCAACATGGCTAGCAAAAATGGAGCAGTATTTCAGATTGAATCATATCCTAGATGATTGGACTAAGCTTAGGGAGGGGACCCGGTACTTGGACAGTGAACGATGGCAATGGGCGTTATGGCATCAGCGTCGCAATGCACATTTTGCGAGTTGGGCCCAATTTGCCAAAGCTCTTATAGAGTGCTTTGACCGTAAATCAAATTTTGTGGATAAGCACACACAGATAGACACACAGCCTAGCAAAGCTGTTATTTTTACAGGAAAGAAGGAAACCAAGGAACCAAAAGGGTTATTTTTGGCTGGTATCTCGGTATTGCAGGTTCATGGATTGATTCATAAGGAGAAAATCATTGTGTCTATCAATCTGAGTTGCAAACAAAATCTTATAAATGTCAACTTGGCAAAGAAATTGCAAGTTACAGCAAAACAAATTGAACATACACAGGTTGATAATGAGGATGTTCAAGTGTACAAGGATTTGAAGATTTCTATGGATAAATATGTGTTTCATGGTGATTTTTGTGCTTCAGATATGGATAACATGGATGTTGTTTTGGGATACCCTTGGATGGACTTAGTAGGTACTATAAATATTAATGTGCAGAAGAAATTCCTGAAGCTCTGGTATAAAAAGAAGAAAATTACATTACAGGATATTTCCATTAATAAGCAGGTAGAGTCCAAGGAGGTTGAAGCAGAAGATGTTACAGGAATTGACATATCAGATGACGAGCAGTTGATGGTCGATAGTCAAACACAAACAGAGGCTGCGGAAGAAAAGGTTACAGGTGATGATACATCAGAGGAAGAATCAGTGGCTGAAGTTATATTGAAAAAGAAGACACCACAACAGGCCCTACAACAGGGTGAAGTCAAGCAAAAGCCATCGTGGGTTAAAACTTCAACATATCATCACCCACATCACCCCGCAAGACAACCGTCAAGATGGCAACCAAAGAGTCACATGATGGATACAAAGGAGAGACGATCCACCTGCTACACCTCAACACAGAAGAGTTGCCACAGTCAACTTCCATCTCAAGCGAGCGAGACACCAGCGAGATCGAGGGTTTTCCTTTCTCTTGGATGGCTAGATGCACGTGCTTGGTATCAGTGGACTACTCTTTTGAGTAAATCTTATTATGTGTGTTCTTCTCATGTTTCGGGGACGAAACATGCTAAGGGGGGTGGAATGTTATGTACCTAGGGGGGTAATATGGGGTACCGAGGGAGGTACCCAAGGTAATAATGTAATAATGGGATGGGCCATAGTAATAAATAAGGTGGTTAACCCATGTCATGTAAGGGACCACAAGTAGTTAATAATAATGTAATGGGCCCATGGTATTAGTTGATGGTATGAGTAAACCATGGTATTGATGCATGGTATTGTATGTATGAGACCTATATAGAGGCTGGAGACTCCACATGGAGGGATATGAATATGAAGAGGAAGATAAGTATTCTTGTATGAACAGGCATTGGCTTGTGGAGTATTCTCCTTCCTTAAGGAGTGAATGTATGGTGTTGCCCTACCATAAGGGTTTGATCAATAAAGCATTTCTATCTTAATTCTTGGGTTTATTTGGATAATCTTATATTTTATTATCAGATCTATAATATTATTGGGTTAAATTTACAACAAAAATGCTCTATGCGCAGCGCCAAATCCTCTATGCGTCGTGCCACTTTGAAGCTGAATTTGAGGCACTTCCCGGAGTCCAAATTGAGCTCATGATAGCACTTTGGAAAGCCCTACATGTCTACTTTCAAACCCAAGTGGAATTTTTCAATTTGGTGTCAATTTGTCTCTCCAAAAATCAAATCTCCCAAGGCTGCTCCCTATGTGTCAAAATAGGGGTAGTGAGGTCATTTTTTGGGTGTTTTTGACCTCCTGAGGGTTCCAAATTTGCCCAAATTTGTTGGCCATGCACCAGAAACCATAATTTTTCATTAAAAATCCAGAAATGCAAAGTTTTTTGGATTTGGAGCTCTCTAGCAAAAGCGCGTGCCACATGGCGTGGCGCATAGGGAGGAAAACCCTGTTTTTTAGTGCAAAAAATTTTCAAAATGCAAAAATTGCTCCAAATTTCTTGAAATTTGGGTTGTACCTTCTCTATCAAGTGTCATGCTAGGCTAAAGAGGCTTTGGCCAATATCCAAAGATGATCATGCTCCTTTTGCCTCTTTTGCTTCCTTATTTCCTTCTTCAATTTCACCTTTAGACTCCTTATTCATGCCTTGGAACTCATATTGCGCACCCTATAATGGAAAGCCATGTGTCTCAACAATGCTTTGTCCATATCGACCTTCTCCAGAAGTCTCTCTAGGTGGATGTTGATTCTCTCGAGCCAAGACTCCCGATCATCATTAATCTCTTAGTCCAATGAAGTGAGCTCAATCCTCCACCTTTGGGCAGCTTGGTGATTCTCACAGATGTTTTGCAACTCCGTGATTGCCTGATGATCTTCGAGCTGTTTTTTCCTCTACTCCAAATATTTCACAGTCCACTTAGCCCTCTCCAAGTCAAGGGACAAGGCTGTGATCTTTGTCTGCTGCTCCTGGATGATCTCTCTAAGATGTGCATTATGCGAGCCCATGTCTGTAACATCATCCTGAATGAGAATGGAATCAGTCTCTCACTCACCTGAAGGCCCCTCATCCTACATTGGCCTCTTGCCTTTGTCCTGTACCTGTGATGCAGATGTTGGAAGCGAGGCCCCTTCCACCCTGGGCGGAGATAACACTCGCTTAGCTACTGCAAATAACTGTCTCGTGCCCTTCTGATATGTAATGAAGACTGGTATAGTAGCAGTGTGTGGATTATGGCCTTCTTGCTGATGAGAAGGTCCACCAATCTCATGCCCAACCTCTGAAGGTGCTCTCAAAAATTCATGAGAGATGAAATCATCCCAAGTGATACCCTGTAATCCAAGCTGATGAACCACCAAAATCTTGATGAGAGCAAAATGGAAAATGCTGTTGAACTGCTGCTTAGGGGTCTTGTGCTGCACAAGGGCGGTCATCCTCTCTATGTTCCGGCATATGAAATAAGGAATGTTCATCATCCTTACCCGGGTGAAATGCATGAGAAACCTGATGTGATAAGCATATACTCGGGAGAAGCAACCTTCACAACTGAAATAATTCATGATTAATTTCATTAATGGAGCATATTCATCTTTGAGATATCGGAATGGGAACACTCTCTTGAGCTGCCTCAAGAAACTGGGTTTAATATATGGCTCATAATGTTTCCGGTCAATCTTCTGCTTCTTGTTCTATGGTTCTCCAATGTTCGGTATGCCGGTTGCTAATGAGATAGAATCTGGTGTAAGTGTGAAAGTGACACCAGCCAAAGTAACTTGATCACCATGTAAATTTAATACAAATAAGCGAGCCAACTCATGATGGATTTGAACAGTAGCAACCTTCTCACAAAATTCATAACATGACTAAAACTGGAAACAAGAAACGACAAGAGGGAAGGCCTGCAATTCTGTAAGGGTGGTCGGTTCTTCTCTAACATGTCTGCCACCTTTATGAGGCCTCCGGGGTGCATGTCCCTCCATGGGTGAGTCACTTTACGTCTCCACTTCATAATCAGATGAATGACTGGATGACATGACTGTTGTTGTACGAACTGCCTTGGAGAAAAAGATGCTGGTGATAAAACTGTGTTTGGACTGCTCTTATGTGATGTAGTTGAATTCTGCTACCAAAGGGAAAAAATGCACAAAGAGACTGTTAGGAAGAGGGAAAGTAGTAAGGGATTAGGGACTATTGAGACTATAGGGATTAGGGAAATGTAGGAGGGTTTTGAGGGATTTGATGTATAGGGTTAGGAATTGTTGTGTAGGATATGAGGTGTGGGGTTTGAAAATTTGGGAAAGGGAATATAGGAGAAGGAATTATTGAATTTAGGGAGGGGGTAGGAAATTAGGGAATGATGAAAACAAGGGAGAAATGGGATGGAGGAGTGACTTTGGAAGCAAAACAATGATTTTGAAATCAACATCAATTGTCCTTTGAGATACTTTGAAGGTAGGGTTTAAGATTTTTGTTCAATCGTTATCATCCACAAACCACCATAACTTATGACAAAATTGGATGAAACACCAAGATAACGACCTTACCTGGCAAATACATGGAAGTTATGGGCAATTTGGAGAGATTTCAAGCAAATTCGGGCTTTCAGGTGTATGCGCCATGCCGCATACCCAATGCGCCGCGCTGTCCCAGTGCGCTGCGCCTCTCCAGTGCGCCGCACCACCTACTCTATGCGCCGCGCCGGTCAAACTACCTCCAACTTCACCCAAATGGCGCACTTACTCACCCAATTTGCTTTGAATTGCTTCTCTTTGATCTTTGGCATGCAAATGACATTAATCCTCATGGAAAACTCTTTATAAAGACAAGGATTTGATTTTTGATTCTTGAAAACCCATTTTTGTAATGTTTTGCATTGGCACTTTTTGACATTTTAATACAACTCTGTGATTTGAATTTCCTTTTTGATTTTTGACTGAAATGATGAAATTCTTGGCAATTTTTTTGTTGGTATAGCTGACATGGAATTTGGCAAAGGAGACCAGGGCTGCACCTGAAGAATTCAACAACTGAATTTTTTTTTTAAAATTATTACAAAAGACAGAATGTCGAATTTTCTTCAAAACAGAGTTTTGAAGAAAAGTCATGATCCATCCAGATGACGATGAAAATATGTGGAATGACAACTTATTAAGAACCTCCCTCTCGCCCGTTGGCTTTATTGGACAGCTTGAAGACACAACTTGTGAAACCCTAGATCTAGTGACTGAAATAACACTCGATGATCAAAAGACTAAAACAAGACTGTGAATGAGTTTAAAATTGATTTTGATGTATAGACATAGACCAACAGATACATGACATGAGGGAGATGAGTGACAAGACCGTTCCGTCAGAAAATTGATGCTCCTAATGGGATGCAAATGATTGGACTGAATGAGACACCTAAAAATGAAATCCAACAAAAGAGATTTTGATCACTAACGGAGGGATGAAAAGACCGACTCTAACATTGGCTCCAATGGGGATGGTAGCTCCTTGGAGGTGCCAAGAACTGCAGATCTTTGGGAGAGCAGACAGTGCCTTCATCCATTGGGCTATGGAGTCCATTATTTCGAGAAATCCACTCAAGACTTTTGACTCAATTTATTTGACTGAAACTTGAGTCAATAACAAGACTGAAAACTGACTCACAAATAACTCAAACATCTAACACACCAAAACTGAAATCAGACCTTTAGTTTTAACTGAAACTATGTTGAAATTGACGAGAATGACTCAAGACCTATTTAACACAAGTACTTACAAAGCTTTTTAAATGGTAGTAGACCATCGAGATTTGAGGACTTCAAATCATGATGAAAACCAACTGCCTTCTAATGGAATATGTACAATCATGTGTAGTGTGTCTTCGAATGTAACCAATCAAGCAGATGCCTCCTTGATTGACTCTCCTGCTCAGATCTTTTGGTCAACAATAGATACTGGTAATTGGGCATCCAAAAACATAATTGACCATGATCTCCTTCATCACTGAATACTGCAATAATTACCTTCCCTGCTGACTACAACAAATTTGCTAGAGGATCTTGAAAAACATGAAGATTTACCTCCTGCTGAAGAAAAAAGGTGTCTTTTTCTTTTGATTCTGATCTTCCTTCATAATTTACTTCAGTAAAAGTATGTTCCTGGTCCTCAAAAAATTCTAAACAAGTAGATGAGCAGATCTCCTCTTGGAAAAGCATTTCAAAACATGAGACATATGAAGAAGAATCTGAAAGGCAGTCTTGAATGTTCTGATCTTTTGTAGTCTGAATATATTTTTGATCATCTTCATATGATATAACAGCTAGATTATCATGTTCCTAATTACATTCATCAATCATAAGAAAAGAAACTTCAGATGATTCTTGATACTCAAATATGACCTTTCTATCATCTACCAATGATTCATCCAAAGAAACTTTTTCACTTACTTGAGCGAAGATCTCATCTTGTTTCTCATAGAGGGAATGAACTACCTCCTCATGAAGATCTAGTTCTGGTGAGATGAGAGCATTTAGGTCTGTAACTCTGTTTTCTTGATTTGAGGCAGCCTCAAAATGCAACTCTCTTTTAAGAGATCCGGAACAACATGTTTTTCCTCATCACAATCTGTCTCTCGATCTGATTTATCATCATCATTATATGAGATTGGAACATCATTTTCCTGCGTATCATCCTTTATTTAACCCAGATCTGAAATAAAACTTCTTCTCTTAACATTTCCAGCAATATGGAAATCTTCAACCTGCCGATCTTGATAAGTATCCTCTAAGATTTCTGTGTGTTGCTGAAATGAATTTTCATACAATGCTTCCATGATTTCTCCGTCCATCAATTCATTATCTCCAAAAAAAGTCTCAAGATTTTCAATGAAACTACTAACGTGTTCACAACAATTTTGTACTAATATTAAGGATGGACAAGATACCTTTCAAAGAATATTGTATGAAAATATTTTAGACAATAAATAGAAGCGGGTGGAAAACTTTCGTACCAAGATCGGGCTTCATCTTCAAGAGTAGCCATAAACATTTTCATCAAACAATATTCAGGAAAAACAATCTTTAATTTATGCACATGAATGTGAAATTTCACCAGATGAAGAGCAACACCATTACCTTCCACATTTCTGAACATAGACAAATTCTGAAGCCAATCCACCTTGGGGTTTTTATTCGGAAAACCTGGGATGTGATATCGGATCATAGGAGCGTATCTTCTTGCAACCCGTTCCATCTTGAAAATCTTAAAGCTACTGATCTTCTTGCAGTGGATTCACCAGGTGAATGATTGATTTCCATATTTTTCAGTGAATGGAGTTGCCAGGTGAATGATTTCAGCCTTGCGGTGTTTGATCATTGTCCACCATCAACAATCAGATTTGAACTTGATACATGTATTGGGGTGATCGTTTAGATCATATGTTCAGTTTATAAACTAGACCGGACATCAATGAAATTACAATTACATAGAAAAAACACCATCAAAACATAGAGCCACATGGATCCCAACAAGTGCTGCAAAACCCTGGTCTTTCCTTAGCCAAAAATGCAGAGATAGAATGTACAATGATGTGCCAAGCAATCCCAAGTGTCCAACCCTAAAAATGACTTAGAAGATACATGATATAGACCATCCTAACCCACTCCCATGCCTCTAGTGTTAGAAAATTATATATATTACGGAGCAATGGAACACATGAAATAATGCAGAAATATAAACACAGAAAACGCACAAAACAAAAGAGACACAAATATACGTGGTTCACCCAGTTTGGGCTACGTCCACCCCGAACAGCTAGTCCTTCCTTTCTATTATCTAGCAAAATGAAGAGACACAACCTACAGCAAATCCGCTGTAATATCCTTTGTCTTCTCTCACAGTCTCACC